>PVLC010008635.1:0-57463 GCA_004027655.1 Graphiurus murinus | reverse complement strand
AAGGTTTTTTTTTTTTTTTTTTTTTTTGCGGTACTGGGGATTGAACTCAGGGGCATTCTACCTCCGAGCTATACCCCCAGCCCTATTTTTTATTCTTTTATTTTGAAACCGAGTCTCACTAAGTTGCGGAGTGCCTTACTAGGTGGCTGAGGCTGGCCTCGAACCCTGATCCTCTGGTCTCAGCCTCCCGAATGCTGGGATTACAAGCGTGCGCCATCACGCCCGGCTAAGAGTTTCTCTTTTATTTTAATATTGTGTGCGTGACCATTGTGAGAATTTAAAATAAAATGATGAGACAAAATAAAAATTATTTATAATTTAAGCATTGAGAATTAATTATTTAAATTAAATTATATGATAAATTATGACAAAATGATTTATGTGATAAATTTAAATTAACTATATGATAGAAATTATTTTACCCAGTATTCATATACATAAACATATGGATATACATATATATAAATTCTGAGATGAAATTAAAAGAAAACATAATAAATATATTTAATAATATTTGGTATTATATACCACATATTAAATTTAAAGTGTAGATTAAATTGCTTTGACTTATATTGTATTTCCAAGTATATAAACATTATAATTTTAAGATTTTATTTTCTGGATCATAATTTATTTGATATTAAGTTGATGATTTATTCTGAATTTACTTTATTTTTTTATTATGGAGAGCATGCTGAAGTAAATATCCTTGTAAGAATTGCTCTGTGGATAACAGTAATTATGTCATTCACATTAATATAAAAAATTAAAATTTTTAGGTCAAAATTTTCTTCCCTTTCTACAGCAGAAATATAATTGCGTCCAATAAACTACACCAGCCCAAAGTGCATAATTTGTTCAAAATGGATGCATATTTAACCTTAAATGAACACAAGATTAATATAACAAACATACTAATTTTCCCCAAAAGTGATCTTGTGAGCCTTTAAAACATGTCGTTTGTTCACTTTTTTATGCTTGGCTTGATGCACTCAGCATAATTTTTATAATATTCATGTATTTTGTTATTAATATCAGCAATACATTCTTATTTATTACTGAGTAATATTCTACCATATGAATATATCACAATTTATGTATTCATTTACCTGTTGATGATACTTAGAATTTTTCCAGATTTGAGTTATTACAAATAAAACTTCTATGAACATTTCAAGACAAGTCTTAATTTGTCTAGGCATCTGATTTTGTTTCTCCAGACTGATAATATTTCACCCAGCAGTATGAGAGTTTTGGTTCTTCTCCATGTTCAACAACACTTGGAATGGTAATTTTTAAAAAATCTTAGCTGTGATAATGTGTTTAGCTGTATTTAATTGTAGTTTCAGTTAACGTCTCCTCAATGACTAATGATGTTGAGCATTATTTTCATGTGCTCTCTTGCTATCTACATTGCTTCTTTTGTGATGTTTCTGTTCAAATTATGTGCCATTTAGTGGTGACAAGTAAAGGGTGTTTGGCTTCCTATTGAGATTTCAAAACTTTTAAAAATATACTCAAGATATAAGTCCCTTGTTGTCATAAAATTTCCAAATGTTTTTCATAGTCTGAGCTGAATATTTTCATGATTTTATGAGCGTCATTTGAAGATCAGAAGATTGTCATTTTTAAAATAAAAATATAAGTTGTTGCATAAATGGATCTTGTTTTTTTCATTTATAACTATAAAAATTATTCCTAACCCAAGATCGTGAATTTTCTTTCATGTTTTTCTCATAGAAATTATATATATTAGAATTTTTATGTAGATCTATGATCCATTTTGAGTTAATTTTCATATATGGCAGTGGGTAGGTATAGGAATGTGAGTTTATTTTTAACATGGTTATCTAACTGATTCAGCAGCATATGTAGAAAAGAATATTCGTTCTTTACTCAAATGTCTTTATATCTTGGTTGAGTACTAAGATTTTGTAACTAGTCTTAAAAGCAGGTAATGTTAGTCTTCCAACTGTATTCCTTTTTAAAGTTGCTTCGGCTATTTCAGATTCTTTGAAAAAAAAATTTAAAAACATCTTTCTAGTTTCCACAAAAAGACTTAGGATTTTGATTGGCTTCAAACTATATCTTTAGACAACTAAAATGTCTTTGAACAGTTTGAAATATTGAATTTTCTTACTATGAACATGATTTATCTTTTCATATATTCAGATATTTATTTTTCTTACATATGTTTTATGGTTTTCAGTAGATCCATTTGTATGGTTGTCAGATTTATCTCTAACATTTCATAGTTTTAAGCTATTATAAAAATAGTAGAAACTATTCATACACCCTTTGTTAAAATTCTTTCACTGGTAACACTTTCTATACTATGTTATTAAAATAGGGATAGTTGCATTGATATACTCTGATCTAAACTAAAGAGCTTATTTAAGTCTCAACAATTTTTACACATTTTCATTTTTTTATTGTTATGACTTTTTGTGAAGTTCATCACCACTTATCACATGCTGTATGCAGTTCTCTGGGATGTTATAAAAATAATCAGAATATACTGTTCAATTACCATTGTTCAATATTTTTCCCTGTTTTACCTTCCCTTTATGGTCATATCCTTCTCCAACCATAACTTCTGGCAAGTGCCTATGTGTACTCTATCACTATAATTTTGTCATTTTCAGAATACTACATTTATCAATCATTTAGTGAATAACCTTCTGACATTGCTTTTTTACACTCTCCTGCATCTGTTACATCAATTCAAGTTGTATATATAAATGGATTTATTGTTTTTATTACTGAGTAGTAAGCTACCACATGGAGGCACCAGAAGTGTCCATTCCCTAATTGAAAAACATTTTATTTTCAGTTTTGAGATAATAAAACCAAAGCTGTGTTATGGATACTTGTTTTTATGTGAATATAAGTTTTAATTTCTCCAGGAAAATACCCAGGAGTGACTGCCATATCATACGCTAAATGTATATCAACCTTATAAGAAATGCCTCATTGTTTTCCAGAATGGTGGTGCTAATTTACATTCCACCAGCAGTGCAAGAGGGATAATTTGCTCTAATTTTTACTAACACCATTATATCTAAATAATGATATTTTTACATATAGAGTTCTAATTTTCTTAGTTTTTGCTTATATACCTTTGTTTCTAATTTTTACACAATCTTTGCCATCATATTGTTACTTGAGTTTCATTTTCTAATAGTTAATAAAGTTGAATATCTTCTCATGTGCTTATTTGCTGTACACACACACACACACACACACACACACACACACACACCACTCTAGTCTTTCATCACCGGCTGATGCAGCAAAAAGGCAATTGCCAGATATGAACCCTTTGATTTGATCTTGAGCTTCCCAGTCCCAGAATTATGAGCTAATACATTTCTGCTCATTATAAATTACCCATTCTGATATTCCTGATATCCCTTTATAATAGCATAAAACAGATCATTTTCTAATTTTGAATAGATTTTCCTTGTTGATAAGCTTATAAAATTCTTTATAAAACCTTGGTGCCAGTCCTTTTTTAAATATGTAATTAGAAAATATTTCCCCTCAAGCTTTCTTCTTCTTTGTATCCTCAACAATCTGACATAAGGAAAGAGTTTTAATTCTGATGAAGTATAACTTATTATGTTTTCCATTGTAGATCATAATTTGGGGTCATATCTAAGAACTCTTTATTTAATTCTAGATCACAAAGTTTGTCTTCCTAATATCTTATAGTTTTAAATTTTATACTTAAATTTCTGTTTCATTTTGGATTATTTTGGATTGTTTTTATATGAAGGGGGAGGTTTAGGTGAAAGTTCATTACTTTCTTTTCATGAATATACAAGTATTCCAATCAGCCATTATTTTAAATGATATATTTACTGGGTATAGAATTCTACTTTTATTATTTTTTCCAATACTTTAAACATGCTATTCCACTAACTTCTGCCTTGTAATTTTTTTCTGACAAGAGTGTGTTGTATTACTTTTGTCATTGTTTTTCTACATATTATGTTTTTCTTTCACTGCTTTTTTAATTTAATTTAATTTAATTTTTATTTTTATATTAATTGGTGCATTGTAATCGTACATCTTTGTTAGGTACAAGCTGATAAAGGCATGTATGCACACATTTGTCATTTAACCCCTTCTCCAATTCCCAGCCCACTCCCTTGCCCTCCCTCCTACTCAAGTTCAGTTTAGTGATTGACTTTGATATATTTGTACATCATGTGCATTAGGGTGCCCCACCGCCCCATCCATCCCCTTCAGTTAAGCAAACTTCTTTGCTTATCTAGGGTTTTTCCTTTTTCTTTCTTTCTTTTTTTTTTTTTTTTCAGTACTGGGGATTGAAAACAGGGGCATTCTACATCCAAGCTACACCCTCAGCCCTATTTTTAATTCTTTATTTTGAAACTGGGTCTCACTAAGTAGCGAAGTGCCTCACTAGGTAGCTGAGGCTGGCAGCAAACCCTGATTCTCTGGTCTCAGCCTCTCAAATGCTGGGATTATAAGCTTGCACACCACGCCTGGCTCCTTTTTCATCTGGAGTCCCTCTTATGCCCCATCTTCTCCCTAGCATCCACATATTAGGGAGAACATAACTTTTTTACTCTTTGTGACTGGCTAATCACACTTAACATAATGTTTTCTAGTTCCATCCATTTCCCTGCAAATAACATGATTTTGTTCCTCTTTATGGCTGAGTAAAATTCCATTGTGTATATATCCCATAGTTTTGTAATCCATTCATCTATTGATGGACACATTGGCTGTCTCCATAGTTTGGCAATTGTGAATTGTGCAGCTATAAATATAGATAAACATGTGTTGATCTGGTATTTTGGTTTCCATTCTTTTGGGTAGATACCCAAAAGTAGTATTGCCATGGTCACTCTTCACAGACATAGAAAAATCAGTCCTTAAATTCATTTGGAACAACAAAAAGCCTAGGATAGCCAAAGTTGTTCTTAGCAACAAGAACCATGCAGGAGGTATCACAATACCTGACTTCAAACTCTACTACAAAGTCACAGTAATAAAAACAGCATGGTATTGGCACAAAAACAGACACATAGACCAGTGGAGCAGAATAGAAGATTCAGAAACAGACCCACAGGCTTACAGTCAACTGATTTTTCACAAAGGAGCCAAAAATATACACTGGAAAAAAGGTATCCTCTTTAACAAATGGTGTTGGCAAAACTGGTTAACCCTATATAGGAAAATGGAAATAAACCCCACTTTCTCACCCTACACAAGAGTCAACTCAAGGTAGATCAAGGACCTGGAAGTCAGGCCAGAGACCTTGCAGCTACTTGAACAGGGCATAGGACCAACACTTCAACACATAGGCACAGGTAAAAACTTTCTCAACAAGATCCCAAAAGCACAAGCAACTCAAAGGAAGATCAATACATGGGATTGCAGTAAACTGAAGAGCTTCTTTGCAGCAAAAGAAACTATCAAGAACCTCAACAGAGAGTTCACATAGTGGGAGAAAATTTTTGCCAGCTACTCTTCTGATAGAGGTCTAATATCTAGGATATACAGAGAACTCAAGAAACTCACAGCTAAGAAAACAAACAACCCAATCAAAAAATGGGCAAAGGATCTAAATAGACACCTCACAAAAGAAGAAATACAAATGGCCAATAAATGTATGAGGAAATGTTCCACATCATTAGCAATCAGAGAGATGCAAATCAAAACTACCTTGAGATTTCACCTAACTCCAATCAGAATGCCAATCATAAAAAAACACAAACAACAACAAATATTGGCAAGGGTGTGGAGAAGTAGAAACCCTAATACATTGTTGGTGGGATTGCAAATTAGTGCAACCACTTTGGAAAACAGTATGGAGGCTCCACAGACGAATGAGAATGAACCTACCATCTGATCTTTCATTGCTTTTTATTATTTTCTCTATCACTTGCTTTGAGCAATTATGTGCTTATGCTTATGTGTTTCTGGTAATTTTGGTTTGTAGAAATGTGTTGGGGGCCAGCCCTGGAGGCAGCAGGATCGGGGATCCCTCATTTAGGTGTGGATTATCCCGACCCTGCTGCCTCAAGGGCTGGCCCCTGACAAATGCATCTACTTAAGGGTGTTTTTTAAATTGACTTTGGAGAATTTTTAACTTAAATATTCTTTGCTCCTACCTGAATCCTTTCTTGAGTTCAATTACACATATAAAATGCTGCCTGAAGATGTCCTATAGTTCACTGAACTTTTGTTTAACATTTTAATTATCATCTTGTTTTATTTTGTATAGTGCTTATTGTTATGACTTTCCTTTCTCAATCTTGTATTATTATATAGTTTTTCTGTTCTTTGTCTAATTACTGATACTTGCGTCCAAAGCATGTTTAGGTCTTATTTTATAATATTTATCTTAAGAAATTAAATTTGTGCCCTTTGAAAATCTATGATTCTACTTACCATTCTGAACATATGGAATACAGTTATAATAATAAGTTTAATATTCTCACCTGCTAATTTCTAAGATTTGTGTCAATTTTGGGTCAGTCTTAAAAACTGATTTTTTAAGTCATTATGAATCACATCATCTTAGTTACTTTCATGTCTCCATAATTTTATTCTATTTCAGATGCATTAGGAATTTTGTCCGGTTGAGTGCTAGATAATATTTTTGTTCATATCCCCTTGAGTTTTGTTCTGGGATACAGTTTGCTTACTTGGGAACTGAATTCTTTCTGATCTTGCTTTTATGTTTGTTTGGCAGGATCAGAGGAAGTATTCTGTATAGGATGAATAACTCCCCACCATTGAGGCAAAGTGTTTTCTGTACTCTATCCAATTCTCCATAAATTATGAGAGTTTTCTTTCTGGCTGGTGGAAACAGGTATTATCCCTAGACTTTTATGAGAAGCAGGAGCTATTTTCTCTCATCTTTCCTGATGATTCTTTCCCTTTGGTGCTTTTTTCACATGCAAGTACTCTCTTTGATCTTTTAGGTGTTCTCCAAAAATTTCTTGAGGACTTTATCTTTGAAGCTCTCCCCTCTTGTTGTTCCTTGTCCAGATTCTTTGCTCTCCTTGAACATTTAGGTGTATACTCTTAACTAAGGAAATATGCCAGACATTGCATTGGCTACCCTCCAGGTACTGAGATCTGGAAGCTCTCTCAAAGAAGTCAGTGGAGCAATACTAAGATTCCCCTCATTTGTTTTCTGTCCTTTATTGCCTAATAACCATTTTTCATGAAAGCTATTGTTTCAAATATTTGAACTGGTGTTTCAGTCAAAAAGATGATTTTACTCTCTGTTATACTATCTTGGGCAATATTGCTTTTTTTTTTTTTTTTTTTTTTTAACAGTTCTGCCAAGAGAAGGAAATTATAGACTTGCTTTTGACTTTTCCTATATAATTGGCTTATCATGATTGTATTTGGCTTATCATGATTGCATTTTCAGAGACTCAGTGTAGTTATTTAAGCAAATGTGGGGAATGACTTCCAATTTCAACATAAAGAGGTTATTCAAGTTTACTGGTCTCAAATCTCACTTATGATCTGAACTTAGTTTGTTTACCTCCAATAATTGTGCCTTTTGAGATGGTAAAGGAATAATAAAGCAATGGCCATAGAGGTCTCCAAATATTCTATACATTTCCCTTTACCTAGTGTAGAAATATACTATTAAAAGTTTACAGGTGATTTTAACAAGTCTTTGATTGAAAATATACAGTCAATACTTTTATTTATTTATTTTTTTCGGTATTGGGGATTGAACTCAGGGGCATTCTACCTCCGAGCTATACCCCCAGCCCTATTTTTTTTATTCTTTATTTTGAAACCGAGTCTCACTAAGTTGCGGAGTGCCTCACTAGGTAACTGAGGTTGGCTGCGAACCCGGATCCTCCGGTCTCAGCCTCCCGAATGCTGGGATTACAAGCGTGTGCCACCACGCCCGGCTACAGTCAATACTTTTAATGGCCTTGTAGCATTCTTTCTCAAATGGACTCTTTCCATAAAGATGCCATTATTCTAGACATTAGTTTTGTTTGGGACATTTAATAAGAGTCTGAATTCCCCATTGTGTTAACTCAATTCATTTCTGCTCACCAGGTCCAGGATTTTTCTGTGTTAGCTTAAATAATATTTCAGTGGATTGCTCTTTTATTTTATTCAATACACATGGTGATAATTTAGGAAACATGAAAGATATTTGTGGGAAAAAAAATTATAATTTCTATTCCAGTCCTGCAACCCAGTATGGCAGCTTCAAGAATCTGATTTCCCAGCATTGTCACTTGGCTTCTAAATCTGAATTTATATAACTTTTATTAATATCAAGTAGATTATTCAACATTACCAACTTCCTCCATTTTTTTTATATAAAACAACAACCAGAGCTTTTCATGAATGTTGCTGTTTCCCCACAATAAGGCATTTCTTACTACCTTAGACAAGGAAAAGCAGGTCTTTACTTTCTCAAGGATATAGTGGTAAAGTAAATATGTGGGGTACAGACACTGTTCTTAGCTCTCTAGGTTTTTATGTTCCATCATCTATATTATATGATGGAAGTTCTAACATCTCAATAGTATTGACTTCAGATCACAAGAATCTATGTCTTAGCCATGGAAATTGTTAAAAATTCTGTGAGTTGCTCCAAATAATAAATTTCTTCTAAGAGAATTCTTATTGGTACATCGATTTATTAAAAGAGTTCATTCCATTTTATCTAATATTTTCTCTGCATTTATATATATGTATATATATACATTGCCCATTATATGTATATATTTATGTGTGTATAGAAAACACAAATAAGCATTATCTTACATATTTTATAGAATACTAGCCTTCTTCTTGAACATGAATATTGACAAAAAAGAAATGGGCTGTAGTTATAAGTATGTAGAACTAACTGGTATCAAAGATGGTCATTACTCTGGATAAAAGCAAAATCATCAAAAGAGGAGACACAATTCAGTGATGCTGTTTGAAAGAGAAGGTAGGTGAGAAAAATAAAAAAGAGGTAAAGGAAAGAGAATAGCTGAGAGAAAGAAAGAGTTTGGGTCCATTTTCCAATCTTTGATCTT
This sequence comes from Graphiurus murinus, assembly GCA_004027655.1. Classification (NCBI taxonomy): domain Eukaryota; kingdom Metazoa; phylum Chordata; class Mammalia; order Rodentia; family Gliridae; genus Graphiurus; species Graphiurus murinus. The sequence continues at coordinate 48,410 of PVLC010008635.1, read as the reverse complement.
CCACATGTATCTCCTACTGAAAAATATAGTGATGATACAGCTAAGGAGAAGCATAGGAAATATAGCCCCGGAGTGATAAAACAGAGTGCAGCAAGCTAGGAAGGTGTATATGGGGCAGAAGGATAATAGGTAAATACTCCATTAATGCCACTTATAGTAGCTTTGTGGAAAATTGTATCTCATTATATAAGAAGAAATAGAAAACAAATATGCTCACAGCTTTAAATAAGCCATATATAAACTTTTATTAACATTGTTACAGGAATTACTGTTCAAACCTCTGATAAATCTTGTTGAGTACCAGTTACAGCTTGGCAGTAAAATTGCCATGCCATTGATTATGAAAGTCTTGCAATTTGGTCTGCTATACACATGTAGTGTTGATGTAATTTTTTTTATAACTTTATGAGAGAACAATTGTGTGTGTGTGTGTGTGTGTGCGTGTGTGTGTTACTGGGAGTTGAACTCAGGGGTGTTTCTACCCCTGAGCTACACTCCCAGCCCTATTTTATTTTTATTTGTTTATTTTTTTGTTGGTGCATGGTAGTAACAAATCTTAATGAAGTTCAGAGTGATACAGGCATATATTCACACAGCACTCATTGAGTCCTCCCCTTGTTCCCATCCTATTCCCTCTCCCTCCCCACCTTCCCATACTCAACAGAATGATTGGCTTTGGTAAGTTTGTATATGTATGTCATGTCCATTAAGGTGTTTCCCTCTTCAAGTCTTCCTCTCCATGTCTCTCTCCATTCAGTTCCCTCCTTCATGGTCACATTAAGTTGCAAAGAGCCTTGCTTATTTGCTGGGGTTGGCATTGAAACTGCCATCCTCCTGTCTCAGCCTTCCAAGTACTATGATTATAAGTGTGCACCATAATGCCTGGCTAACTGAGGAGATTTTTAAAATTGATATTTGCTTCAGTATTTTCTGTGCAAATTTCAGTGTACTGGAATTGTTATAGATAGATATGAACTTTTCTCCTGGATCTTTCTTTCCATACCACTGTATAATTTACTATACAAGTAAAGTAGTAGAATTATCATATTCAAAGTATCTGGGAGATTGCTGTGGTGGCATTCACCTGTAATCTCAGTATTTGGGAGGCTAAGACAGGAGAATCACAGGTTCAAGGACAGCCTCAGCAAAAAAACAAAAACAAAAAATGCTTTCAAAACAAAAAATGCTTTCAGATATTTGATCCTTCTTGAATTGACTCTTGTTCAGGGTGAGAATGAAGGGTTTATTTCCATTTTTCTGCATATGGTTAACCAGTTTTGCCAACATCATTTTTTTTAGTATATGTTTTTGGTCCCTTTGTCACAAATCAATTCCCTGTAACTATGTAGATCTGTTTCTTAGTCTTCTATTCTGCTCCAATGGTCTATGTGTCTGCTTTTGTGACAATACCATGCTGTTTTTATTATTGTAGCTTTGTAGTATAGTTTGAAGTCAGCTATTGTGATGCCTCCTGTGTGACTCTTGTTGCTGAGAACTACTTTTGCTATTCTGGACTTTTTGTTTTTCCAAATGAATTTAATGACTGATTTTTTTCATCTATAAGGAATGTCCTTGGTAATTTAATGGGTATCACATTGAATCTGTAGATTACTTTTGGAAGAATGGCAATTTTGATGATATTCATTCTACCTATCCAAAATCATGAAAAATTGTTCCATCTTCTAAGGAAGCTATACCAGAGACTTTGCAGCTACCTGAAGAGAGCATAAGTCCAACACTTCAACATATAAGCATAGGTAAAATTTTCTCAACAAGACTCCAAAGGCACAAGAAATTTAATGGAAGATCAATATGTGGGATTGAATTAAACTGGAGAGCTTCTGTGTAGCAAAGGAAAATATCAAGAACCTAAACAGAGCCAACAAAATGAGAGAATATTTTTGCCAACTACTCCTCTGATAGAGGACTAATATCCAGAATATACAAAGAACTTAAGACTCTCACTGCTAAGAAAACAAATAACCCAATAAAAAAAAATGGGCAAATGAGCTAAATAGACACTTCACAAAAGAAGAAATACAAATGGCCAATATGTTTGAGGAAATGTTCAATATCAATAGTAATCAGAGATATGCAAATCAAAACTACCCTGAGATTTCACTTAACCCAAATTAGAATTGCAATCATCAAAAACACAAACAACAACAAATGCTGGAGAGGGTATGGAAAAGTGCAAACACTTTGAAAAACAGTATGGAGAATCCTCAGACAAATGGGAATGAACCTATCATATGATCCAGCAATACCACTTCTGGGTAGCTACCAAACAAAATGGAAACCAAACTACCAGACTAATGCATGCATATATTTGTTCATAGCTATACAATTTACAACTGCCAAACTATGGAACTAGTCAAGAGGTCCATCAGTAGATGAATGTATTACAAAACTATGGAATATATACACAATGGAATTTTACTCAGCCATAAAGTAGAACAAAACCATGTAATTTTCAGGAAAATGGAGGGACCTTAAAACATTATGTTATGTTAGTCAGTAACAAAAAGTAAAAAATTAGGTATTTTCCCTAATTTGCAGAAGCTAGGGAGAAAGTGGGTCATAGGAGGGACACTAGAGGAAGAAGGACAACTTTAGATGAGCAAAGAAGGCAACCTACCTTAAAGTGATGACAGGAGGTGAGGGAAAACCCCCTAATGCACATGTTGTACATTCACAAAGATATAGAAGTCAGTCACTAAGCCAAACATGAGAAGGGGGTGGAGAGAATAGGATGGGAATTGGGGGTTAACTGAGACTTGTGTATATGTATGCCTCCACTAGCTTGTACCTCACAAAGATGTATCATTATAATGCACCAATAAAATAAAAAAATTAAAAATAAAATTTAAAAGCCTATAAGAAACAGGAAAAAATAAATAAAACCAGTCAAAATATTCTTTAATATTTAGAGTCTATGGTCACAGGAAATTTTAGAAATAAATTTATTTTATATACATACTTTTGTTGGAGAGAAGTATGATAGTATGAGACATAAAAGGCTCAGACATAAAAATATATTAGATTGAAATTCTGCAGGGGAAGTAGAATGGAAATAAAAGTTCAAAAAGAAAAAAAAAAGGAATAAAAATTTCCAGCTTCTCATATATTTCAAAAGGGATGGTGATGAGTATCCAATCACTATAGCATTATATTTAGAAACATTTTCATAGTACTGTAGCAATTTTGTATTAAAATGTCAATATTTGTAATACAACAGAAAGTAGACTCCATGTAACTATTTAAACTTATAATAAAAGTTTAAATGTTTGTGCCTAAAAAATAAAAATACAAAAAAAGGGCTGTAGCTCATAGGGAGAAAGCTCAAATGTCCTCAGATTCTATCCCCAGTATCATAAAAAAAGAAAAAAAAAAGTATCTGGGATTCAGGGACTGCTCTTTTCTCTATTAGAACCAATCAAGTCTTGAGGTTTTATTAGATAACTCATCACATTATTTGACTTTGTACACATAAGTAATTGAAAAAAAAATTTAAAAAATTGTATGCATTAAAAATCAACAAAAGAAGCTGGGTGTGGTGGTGCATGCTTATAATCCCAGTACTTGGGAGGCTGAGACTGGAAGATCTGGGTTTGCTGCCAGCCTCAGCTACTTAGTGAGGCTCTCCACAACTTAGTGAGACTCTGTTTCAAAATAAAGAAAAAAATAGGGATGAGGGTGTAGCTCTGAGGTAGAATGCCCCTGGATTCAATCCCGAGTACCTCAAAAAAAAAAAAAAATCAACAAAAAAGAAGATAGTAATGCAGGACATTAGGGGCCAAAAATTTACTAGACATACAGAAAAATGGTGATAGTATGTCTTAGTATGTCTGTCTTTTTCAGTTCCATGTTAAATTCTCTAATCAAAAGTCAAAGATTTGCTGAATGAGTTATTAAGAAAAAAAAAAGAGTTTAAGTATGTGCTGTTTATAAGGGAATCATTTAGATCCAAACACAGAAGGTTGAATGAGATCGGATGGAAGAATATATTCCATTCAAACAGCTACCAGAAGAGAGCTGGGATGGCTACATTACTGTCAGAATGTTATACTTTAAATGCAAAACATTTATAAGAGATACATAGTACAAGAACAATGTATACTAATAAATGTTTCAACTTAAAAAAGGACTACAAATACATGAACCTAATAAAATACCATCAAAATATGTGAGGCAAAAATTAACACACCTCCAATGACCCAAATTTCTTCTCCTAGGTCTTCACTTCTCAAAGGTTCCAACATTTCCTAGTAGTTCCATAGTCTGGTGACCATGCCTTTAACCCATGAGATTTTGAGGGGATGCTCCAAATCCAAACATTAGCAGACTTGAAATTAATTATCTACTTTTCCACGTCAAGCAATGACAAAAAAAGAAGCACAAGTTAAACCCAAATTTAGAGGAAGAAAGAAAATAATAATGAGTAGAAAGGAGAAGGAAAAAATCAAGAGAAATTCAATGTAATCATAACTTGAAATATCAGAAAAGCAACAAATATTTAGCTAAACTGACAAAGAAAGATTGCAAATACAAAAAATTATAGATTGGAGTATTAACATTATTCTCAATCTTATAGAAATTAAGAGAATTAGGAGGAAATATCATAAATAATTGTACAGTGATGAATTAGATTACTTAGAAGCAGTAGACAAATTTCTTAAATAACTTAATTTAATTCATAAAGAAATAGAAAATTGTCACAGACCTTTAACAAGAGGTTGAACCAATAATCAAAACCTTTCCTAGAAAGAAAAGCCTCAAAGCAGATAACTTCACTGGTAAGTTCTATCAAACTTCTGTACTTGACAATTTCTTATTTCTTACATTATTGCAAAGCTACAGATTTTAAGAGTATGGTATTGACATGAGAATAGACATATAGGCTATTAGAATAGAATAGAGAGCTCAGAAATAGGTCCTTACATAATTGTCCATTGATTTTTAATAAGGGACCCAGACTGTTCATAGAGAAATAACATTCTTTTCAACAAATGATGATGAGAAAGCTGGAAATATATATCATGAAGAATTAATCTGGACCTTGTCTACATTATATAAAACCTTAACTCAAAATGAACAAAAACTTAAACATAGAACTAAATTTTGTAATACTCTTAAGATGGAGATGTCGGAGAAATTCTTCACAATATTGAACTTAGCATTTACTATATGTCTATGATGCTAAAAATACAGACAATAACAATGAAAAACACTGACAAATTGGGCTTTGTCGAAATTAGGAACATATTTTTCATAAAAAGATATTAATAAAGCAAGAATATAAACTAGTGGGAGAAAATATTTTCAAATCAAATATCTGAAAATGTATTAATATCCAGAATATACAAAGACTCCCTAAAGATCAAGAATAACAACAGCAGGAACAAAACAATCCAAATAAATGGCAAGGGATTTGAAGAGAAATTTCTCCAAAGAATAAATATATAATACATACTATATAATATATAATATACATATATGAGCAATAAGCATATGAAAAGATGCCCAGTATATTAATCATTTGGGAAATGCAAATCAAAACCACAATGAGATACCACTTCACACCAATTAGGAAGGCCATAAAAGATATAAACAACTAGAAAATAGGAGGAGCCCAAGATGGCATCTGAATGAAACACCTCTTCTCAAGCGCTGTGAGCTCGAATCAAATCTGCCATAAAAGAAGCTTCTTGACAAAAGAAAAGAAGCGACAAAAGAGCACACAAAACAGTGGAATTTGAACTACAACTAATGTAGCCACAACTGCGGAGGCCTTTAAGCCTTTGAGCTGGTCGCCCAGTTGCATACCCATCGACCAGGCGTGGAGTAAGCAACTCCAGAACTCCACATCCTAACTGGGAGGCAGGTCCTGCACCTTCCACAGCGAATGGAACCCGAGATACAACCAGCCTAAGCCCCTGCCGGACCACCCCAGCTCACCTCTCATGTCAGAGCCGGAGCAGTGAACAACTGCACTGCAGAGCCTGAATCAAAACTGCCACAAACACAGCTTCTTGATGGAAGGAAAGAAAAGCAAAGCAGCAAAAAGAGTGAATAAACCAACAAAAACAGCTGAACAGAACCCAGGGAGAACAAAGGAGCCGGCATGTGCATGTGCCCACTTGGCAGTGGCATACACTGCAAACTGGCGGCCGCCATATTGGCAGTCACCAGGAGCAGCATCTACTAGCACTAAGATGTCCAACGACCTCCTGCGCACCTAATGACCAGAAGTGGAGTAAGCAACTACAGAATTCCACACCCTAATCAGGCGGCATATCCCCGCAGGAGCAACAGTTATCAAGAATACCTATAACATCCCAGATCACCTCTCCCATTGGAACCAGAGCAGCAGGGATCTGTAAGTTAAATTGCACTCCCGGGGTGCAGGGACCCTGTACAAAGCACAGTCTCAGTCACTCGCCCTTCAAGCGATTGGATAGACCAGAAGTGTGGGAGGGTCCCAGTGCACACAAGGCATAAGGAACTTCCAGGCACTGTGGAAAATGTCCTGCATATAGTTTGCACTCCCGCCACCAATAAAGGAAGAGAGAGAGACACACAGATAGGCCCTATGGAGAGTGCAGAGACACAAGCTTGCAGCAGGAGAGGCATCAGAGGAACCCACTGCCTGTACTGATAGAGCAAATAAGAATGTCAGAGACACAAAGGAAAACTTAAGCTCTGTATTTACAAACTAGCAGGGTTTTTGTTTTGTTGCTTGTCGTTGCCGTTGATTTTTGGTTTTTGATTTTTTGTTATTTGTGTGTGTGTGTGTGTGTGTGTGTGTGTGTGTGTGTGTGTGTGTGTGTTATGTTTTACTTGTTTTTACTCTGTTTTCATTCTGTATTGCCTTGATTTACTTCTGTTTATTTGAATGATTGGTTGCTTTTTTTTTTTGCTTAATTTATCGAATCTCCTCCTTATCCCTTTTACAAGTTTCCTTCCCTCTCTCCCATCTATATTCTTCTCTTCAATGCTTTTTCTCTTCTCTTTTTCCTTTTTCCCTGTCTCATATCAAGAGCATCTCATACTACCACACTTAAAAGTCTACATTGACTACCAGAATCCCCCGACATATCTACCATCTCCAATCTTTACAATATATCACCTCAATACACTCAACCTCTTATTCCACTGGATCATAAACTCTACTTTACCCTATTCTTACATTCATCACTGTGACTGCTCACCAAACTTTTACCACTGGACACAACCTGTTCCTGTATATACCAGGGGACACATCTAAACCCTCACTGCAGCGATTGGATGAGAAAACTTGTAAGAGCAGCAAAGATATAAATTTAAGAACAGGGGAACCATGGGAAGGAAAAATAGCAAAGAAACAATGAGCCACCAAAACCCCTCAATAACAGATCTCACCAAGCCAGAATGGCAGAGATTACCAGAAGAACAATTCAGATCTTTAATACTAGAAACAATACAGAATTTTCAGAAAGAATGTAGCAAGAGTTGGAAAGAAATAAAGGAACAAATAAACAAAGAATCTGATGACCTGAAAAGGAACCAAAGAGAAGCACTGAAGGAAGTGAAAGATGCAATAACTGAAGTGAAGGCATAAATACAACTATAAACAGTAGATTAGACCACATGGAAAATAGAATATTACTCTTAGAAGATGGCCATTCCAAAATGAATCCATAATACATAATTTAGAAAAAAAATTCAACAGTATGAATTGGACATCAATGAGATATGGACCAATTTCAAAATAGCTAAACTAAGAATAATAGGCATAGAAGAGGGATCAGAAGTTGAAACTTATAGAATAAACAATCTTTTTGAAGAATATAAGAGAATTTTACAAACACAGAAAGAGACGTTGACACAGAGATACAGGAAACATATAGCACTCCCTCCAGACAAGACCAAAGAAGAGGTTCACCACGCCACATAATAATCAAGTTGACTAATGTAGAGGCTAAGGAGAGAATTCTAAAAGGCAGCAAAAGGAAAAGGCCAAGTGACATTCAGATGCAAGCCAATTAGAATCACTCCAGACCTCCCAAATCAAGTCATGAAAGCCAGAAGGGGCTAGAGTAACACATTCCAAACTCTAAAGAAAATAACTTGCAGACAAGATTCCCCTACCCAGCAAAACTCTGTCTAAAAATGGACGGTGATATATAATGATCTTCCATGACAAACAGAAACTGAAAGAATTTATGTCTTCCAAACCAGCATTAGAGAAACTACTTAAAGAGATTAACTACAAAGAAGAACTAACAAGTAAATGTCAGAACCAGAGAAACAATAATTTTCAGGGAGCAAACAACTAAGCAAAGAAGAATAAACACCACCAAAAACAGAAGTCAAAACTCAAAATGTTAGGAATTAAAAATCATCTTGCAATAATCACACTGAATATAAATGGTCTCAATTCCCCAATAAAAAGGCACAGGGTGGCAAAATGGATAAAAACCCAGAATCCATCTATATGCTGCCTGCAAGAAACACACCTTACAAGCAAAGATTCCCACAAATTAAAGGTGAAGGGCTGGAGTAAGGTAATCCATGCCAATGGAACTCGGAGACAAGCAGGAGTAGCAACTATGATATCAGATAAACTAGATTTCAAACTCAAGCTTACCAGAAGAGACAAAGCAGGTCATTTTTTACTAGTAAAAGGAACAATCCAGCAAGAGGAAATAACAATTGTCAACATCTATGCCCCAAACATAGGTGCAATCACTTTCATAAAACAAACTCTGTATGATATAAAGACACATATAGATCCCAATACACTAACACTGGGAGACTTCAATACTTCTCTCACATCACTTGACCAATCTTCTAAACAAAAGGTCAGTAGAGATGCCTTAGACCTAAACAATACCATAAACCAAATGGACCTATTAGACATATATAGACGGTTTCCCCCAACTACAACTGAATTCATATTTTTCTCAGCTGTGCATGGAATCCTCTCCAAAATAGACCACATTCTGGGCCACAAAGGGAGCACTGGCAAGTTCAAAAAAATGCAATATAATTCCCTGCATCTTTTTACCATAATGAAGTGAAACTAGAAATCAACTCTTAGAAGACCAAGAGTAACCAAGTAAACACATGGAGACTGAACACCACATTGCTGAATGAGGATTGGGTCATAGAATAAATAAGGGAAGAAATTAAAAAGTTCCTAGAAACCAATGAAAACAGAGATACAACATATCAAAACCTCTGGGACACTTTGAAGGCAGTATTAAGAGGAAAATTTATAGCACTGAGTGCCCACATAAAAAAACAGAAAATCACCAAATAAATAACCTAATGACACAGCTCAAAGCACTTGAAAGACAAGAACAGTCCAAACCCAAAGCTAGTAAAAGACAGGAAATCATGAAAATCAGAGCAGAAATTAATGAAGTACAGAATAAAAAAAAATACAGGAAATCAACAAAACCAAAAGCTGGTTTCTTGAAAAAAATAGACAAGATCAATAAGCCATTGGCCAACCTAACCAAAAGAAAGAGAAAATCAAGCCAAATTATCAAAATAAGAGATGAAATTACCACCATCAGTGTGGAAATACAGAGGGTCATCAGAAACTATTTCGAAAAACTATACTCCAACAAAATGGAAAATCTAGATGAAACTGACAAATATCTAGATACATATAACTTCCCTAAATTGAGTCAAGAAGATATAGAAAACTTAAACCGACCAATAGCAATCAAGATGATAGAAACAGTAATAAAGAGTCTACCATCAAACAAAAGCCCAGGACCAGATGGTTTTCTAAGTGAATTTTATCAAACATTTATAAAAGAGCTAATCCCAATATTCCTCAACCTAATCCATTAAATAGAAAGAAATGGGACTCTTCCAAACACATTCTATGAAGCCAACTTAACATTAATACCAAAGCCAAATAAAGAAAGCTCAAGAAAAGAAAACCATACACCTATGTCATTGATGAACTTAGATGCAAAACTGCTAAACAAAATACTAGCAATGCACATTCAAAACCACATCAAGAAAATTATACACAAGGACCACATCGGGTTCATTCCAGGGATGAAAGCCTGGTTCAACGTACAGAAAACAATCCATGTAATTCACCACATAAGCAGACTCAAAGACAAAAATCACATGATCATCTCAATTGATGCTGAAAAAACATTTGATAAGATTCAATACCCATTCATGCTAAAAGCACTTCAGAGAATGGGAACAAAAGAAATGTACCTCAACATCATAGAAGCAATATACAATAGGCCCACAGCCAACATGGTCTTAAATGGAGAGAAACTGCAAGAGTCCCCACTAAAAACAAGAACAAGATGAAGATGTCCATTATCACTTCTTCTATTCAATATAATACTTGAGACTCTAGCCAGAGCGATAAGACAAGAGATGCAAATCAAACGGGTAAAAATAGGGAAAGAAGAACTAAAAATATCCCTTTTTGCAGATGACATGATACTATACTTAGAAGACCCAAAAAAGTCAACAAAAAACTTATATAATTGATCAATAAATTCAGCAAAGTGTCTGGATACAAATAAAAAATCAGAAGCTTTCCCCTACGTCAACCATAAATCCACTGAAAAAGAAATTCAGAAGACAATTCCACTCACAATTGCACCCCGCAAAACAAAATACTTAGGGGTAAACCTAACCAAAGAGGTAAAAGACCTCTATAAAGAAAACTATAAAAAGTTGAAAAAATAAATTGATGAAGACCTTAGAAGATGGAAGGATCTACCATGCTCTTGGATAGGCAGAATAAATATAACCTAAATGGCCATCCTCCCAAAACTGATCAACAGATTCAACACAATACTCATGAAATTACCAAGACCACTCCTTACAGACATAGAAAAATCAGTCCTTAAATTCATCTGGAAAAACAAAAAGCCCAGGATAGCCAAAGTAGTCCTTAGCAACAAGAACCATGCCGGAGGTTTCACAATACCTGACTTCAAACTCTACTACAAAGCCACAGTAATAAAAACAGCATGGTATTGGCACAAAAACAGACACATAGACCAGTGGAGCAGAATAGAAGTCTCAGAAACAGTCCTATGTACTTACAGTCAATTGATTTTTGTCAAAGGAGCCAAAAATATACACTGGAAAAAGATAGCCTCTTTAACAAATGGTGTTGGCAAAACTGGTTAACCATATGCTGGAAAATGAAAATATACCCCACTTTCTCACCCTGCACAAGAGTCAATTCAAAGTGGATCAAAGACCTGGAAGTTAGGCCAGAGACCTTGCAGCTACTTGAAGAGGGCATAGCCCCAACACTTCAACACATAGGCACAGGTAAAAACTTTCTCAACAAGACCCCAAAAGCACAAGCAAGTCACAGGAAGATCAATACATGGGATTGCATTAAACTGAAGAGCTTCTGTGCAGCAAATGACACTATCAAGAACCTCAATAGAGAGCCCACAGTGTGAGAGAAAATTTTTGCCAGCTACTCTTCTGATAGGATATACAGATAACTCAAGAAAATCACAACTAAGGAAACAAACAACCCAATTAAAAAATGGGCAAAGGATCTAAATAGACACTTCACAAAAGAAGAAATACAAATGGCCATTAAATATATGAGGAAATTTTCTTCATCATTAGCAATCAGAGAAATGCAAGTCAAAACTACCTTGAGATTTCACCTAACTCCAATCAGAATGGCAATCATAAAAAACAGGAAGAAACAAATGCTGGCAAGGGTGTGGTGGGATTGCAAATTAGTGCAACCACTTTGGAAAACAGTATGGAAGATCCTCAGATGAATGAGAATGAACTTACCCCAGCAATATCACTTTCTGGGTATCTACCCAAATGAATGGAAACCAAACTATCAGATCGACACATGTGTATCTATGTTTGTAGCTGCACAATTCACAATTGCCAAACTATGAAAACAGCCAAGATGTCCATCGACAGATGAATGGATTACAAAACTATGGGATATGTATACAATGGAATTTCACTTATCCGTAAAGAAGAACAAAATCATGTTATTTGCAGGGAAATGGATGCAACTGGAAAACATTATGTTAAGTGAGATTAGTTAATCACAAAGAGTAAAAAAACATATGTTCTCCCTGATATGCAGATGCTAGGGGAAAAATGGGGCATAAGAGGGTCTCCAGATGAAAAAGGAGAAACCCTAGATGAGCAAAGAAGTTGACTTAACTGAGGGTGATGGACAGGGAGGGGGAGGAATACCCTAATGCACATGATGTACTTTCACAAATATATCAAGGTCAATCACTAAACAACTTGAGAAGGAGGGAGTGCGAGGGAGTGGGGTGGGAATTGGGGAAGGGGTTAAATGATAAATGTGTCCATATATGCCTTTATCAACTTGTACCTAACAAAGATGTATGATTACAATGCACCAATAATTGTAAAAAATAAAAAATAAATAAAAAATACTAGAAAATAAAATAAATGCTGAGAAGTTGAATACCTAGAATGTGGAGAAACTGAGTACCTAGGAACTGCTGTTGAAAATGAAATTGGTGTATCCATTGTGGAAAGCAGTTTGACTGTTTCTTTAAAAATTAAACATAAAAGATATAAAAGATCAAAGCACCATAGGAAATGGAAATAGCAAGTGCATTCATATATATATATAATATATATATATATATTTATGTATGTATATATATGTTTGCAAAATAAATGAAATCAGAGACTTAAACCAATATTTGCACACTAATGTTCATAGAAGAATTACTTATGACAGCCAAAAAATGTAATCGAGTTAAGTGCCACCAATGTATGAAAGGATAAAGAAAATGTTAAGTTCAACAATTCAAACAATGGATATTATTCACCCATAAAATAAAATGGAATTTTGATGTATGCACAAGACTGATGGATCTTTTAATTATTATGCTTAATAAAATAAACCAGAGACAGGACAGATACTTCATAATTCCACTTGTATGAAGTAGTTGGAGAAAACAAAATTATAGAGACAAAAATTATGAGAGGCCTTCAGAGGTTCAGAGAATTAATTGTTTATTGGATACAGTTTTTCAAAAGATGATAAAACAGTTTTGGGTAGAAGTAGTAGTGATTACAACATTGCCAATGTGTTTCATGCTACAAAATTATACGTTTATAAATGGTTAAAATGATAAACATTACATATATTTCACCTCTGTAAAATAATAAAAGTAAAAAGTACATATTTATTATCACTGAGTCTCTGTAGGTCAGTAATATAGGCCAAAGGTACATGGGTTTCTACCTTACAGTATCTCACCAGTGCAGTGCATTGCCCAGAGCTGAAATCCCTCTGAGGTCTCTATTGTGGGTACATCTGCTTTCATGTACTCTGTGGTTGTTGACTAAGTCTAATTTCTCACTGTCAAGTGGACCTAGCTCCATTCCTTGCCACATGGGCTGTCTCCACACAGCAGACTGCTTTATTAAAACCAAAAAGAAATGGAGAAGCTGCTATAAATATAAAAGTTGCAATATTTTATAATCTAATAATGGGAAACTCTTTCATTCTCTTTGTTACTAGGTACTATCTACAGTCTGAGGGAGAGTGTTACACAACAATGTAAGTGGAAGAGGCAGGGGCCTTTTGGTGCTGCTGTGGATGTCTACTTGCTACAGTAAGAGTGTAGGAAATAAAGCTACAATCTGCTTGCAAAATATTAATCTTACATAAATGTGTGGCCCATTATGACAAATCAAATGTTTCTAAATATTTGTAAACATATTGCCAAAGCTTTGGATAATTGTTTTGAATATTCACCTTTATTCTGGATTTTTCTGACATTGCAAAACCATGTCATGAAGATAAGTATATTTACTTTGATTCTTCCACCCTTTGTTTTTGAAATATGGGAGCATTTTGCATGTCATCTTAGATGAATGACATTTTTTTGAAAGATGTTCAAACTATCTGGCCTTCTGAGAATCTGATTGCTTTATTATTGAACATCAATACCTTTCTTCCAACAATTTGACATGCCATTAATTGTGGCTGTAAATCTGTGCTAGATCCTTGTAGAATTGTAATTGATGCCCAATGGCATCTAGCTAGTTCCTAAATTGTTTATCAATAAAGTTAATTCTCTCTTCAAAGAATATATAAATAAACGTGAATGTTTATAAATATATGTATATATATATATGATTTGTGCATATTGACCTTAAATAGATTTTTCTTAAGAAAAACAATAGCAAATCCTAAAACTCTGTCTTATTCTTGATAAAACAAAGTATCATATTACCCGGTATCTAAATTCTAAGTAATTGACTAATTTACTCATATTCTCATATGAATGAAAATAGACATGTCTTATATAACTACCAAAAGCCTGAACAGTCTCTAGAGTTAATTCATGTCTAAGCCCTGCTTCCTACATGAGAAGTCCAATTTACATTTAAAATGGATACCAAGACAACACAATATTATAGAAATTCCCTACATTATATTTTGGGGTGGGGATGAGATAGAGACTAGGATGAGCACAGCAAGATAGATGAGACACTTCAACTCGACAAATAAAGGTAAGAAGGGCTTTTGGTTTAAAACAAATAACAACAGAAATTCTTTCACGTTAAATCAGTACCTTCTGGATAATTGCTAAGTCAATTTAACATTAACACTTCCTTTCAGAATTATTTCTTTCCTCCTCTTTTTTTTTTTTCTTTCAAATGTAGTTTCTTTAAAATCTGTAATGATACCACCATTCATTATGGTTCTCTCAGGGACACAGCAAAATTTTATTTTATGGTAAAGTAGAAAGAGTTCAGGGGCTTCTACTTAATATTTCCTAGTTTATAGATCTCACTAATCCTTTAGGGGTATAAAATAAGAATTATATCTGGTACTGAGTGAAATTGTCTACTTCAACTGTATATTAAAATAAAATGGTGATTTGTTTGAAATATTAATGACATCTAGTTAATATAACTCGGTCAATTAAGAGTGTAGTTCAATGATCTTGAAAACATTGGAATTTACTTGGGTATACAGTCATTCTGAATATGGTCTTTTGTTCTTTTTATGGAAAGGCAGAGAGAAAGATTTAAAAGACATACCTGTGCAAAGAGCTCAGTGCTTTGCTTGAAATGATTTAGACTTACTTTTCTTCAAGGAATTCCAAGTTAATGAAAAGTCTGAGTGCCATTGAAGAATAGTTCCTAGGAACTAAAAACTGAGGACCAGATCAGAAGGGTTTAGACCTGCTCTGCAATTCACAGGCTGATTGAGTTTCCTGTACAACCATTCCTCCCAAATAAAATGTATATGTGAACCACTTTATCTAAGTATGTTGTAAAAATTAAATAAGATATATATATATATGTATGCATGTATATATATGCATGTGTATATATATGTGCATATGCATATATGTACACATGCATGTAGGTATATATACTCTATGCATGTATATATATATGTCTGTATGTATATATGTATGTGTATTAATGTATGTATGCAGATGTATGTATATGCATCTACATGCATATGTATATGCATGTTTATATGCATGCATGTCTATCTTAGAGGAGACATACTAAAATCAGTTCTTGAGAGGTGCAGGGCTCCTTTGAGGACTCCAATTTAAAAGAATCTCCAACTGGGCAGAGTGTTATTCCAGTATTTGAGAGACTGAGACCAGAGGATCATAGGTTCCAGGCCAGTGTGTAGTAACTTAGTGAGACCCTTTTGTGAAATAAAAAATAAAATAGGGCTGGGGGGTGTAACTCAGAGACAAAATGCCCCTGGGTTCAATCTCCAGTGCCAATATAAAACAAAACAAATAAAAAAGAAAAAAAAACTATTCTTTAAAACACTCTGTTGTCTAGAAATTTCTTGGTCGCACTTCCTTCCTTTTTTCCCTCCTTTGGTTTCAATTTCAATTGAGGCTTAAGGCCTCCTTGCTTTTCAAGGATCTCTTTCCATTTGTTCTGAAAAGCATTTAACATAATGCATTCTTTGCACATTTACTTGTCTTGGTGTCTGCATCTCAGAGGATGTGTAGTAAAGGCTTGTAATAATTTGAGTTCATGAGGAAGTAAACTCTGAGATTGAGATTAGCATACATTAAAGTTGTTAGGTGTTGCTCTTGACTTCTATATCTGTGAAGAAAATAAAGGAGGAAAACCAGGGAAAGGAAGTATGTGGGCTTCATGCTGGCATCAAGAAAATTCTAAGCAGAACCCACTAGGAGCTCCAGATCTGAAAAAGGTGTGTTTGATACGTCTCAGGTTGGGACAGGGTGGCAAGGCTTTACAGCTTGGCACCTGTCAGTCATTCCATGCAGAATAACCTAGGCATGGAGTGTGATTTTAGACAAAGCAGTTCACTTTCTCCAAGAATAGTTCTCAAATATGGTTGAAAGTGAAGGGCTATTAGAACTTAGCATTTCTAGCGTCAGAAAAAAATGAATATTATTATTGTTTTATCAGTATATATATTCACATTTATTTATAAGAAAGTATATAATTCTCAAATATCTTTTGCATGTCAGCTCTTCCTTATTTGTTCAGTTTGGTTCTTCTTTAAGGTCAAGTTTAAAAATTAATTTTATACCTAGTGTTCAGATCCTGGTTTCTGTTCCCATTGAAAACAGTCAGGGAGAGCCACCTCCAAAACTGTAGAGTAAGAAAATCTGTTCTACCATAAAACCAAAGAGTAAGAAAATCCATTCTACCATAAAACCAAACAAGCAAATATTCTCCAAATGAACTTTCTAGAACTCTGAAAATTAACAATGATCTAGCACTGAGGGGTATTTATTCAAGAACATTGATGGAAACATTTTAAGAACAGTGAATTTTGTGGCAAAGTTTTAAATTGTGTAATCCCCATCATCCTTTCCCCAGTAACCCTGAAAACCAATAATCTCACAATCAGACTAGCAGTGAAGATCAGCAGCACAAAAGCCACTGGAGAGGGTAAAGCATATTTCAAGCTGCTCCAAAAGGCCCATTCTTATAATACTTGACATTATTTTATATGACTTACAGTTCACTTCAAACTCTCCCGTGTAAATAGGACTTGGCTTTATTTAACCTATTTTAGCAATGGTTTATTTTAAACAGGCTTTTCACATCCATGAGTGACTGAACTTTCTAAACTTTCAGAATAACAGTGCAACGATGTTTTCTGCACCAATTTTATAAACTTTTACAGTAGAATGCATACTATTTTTCTCAGGCAAACCAAGGATGTATTTGTCAAGGTTCTTGCTGCCTTCTTTAGCAGCATTTGATAGAGGATCTTTTATGTATGTTTGCAATAGATGAAATTAAGCCAGATTCGAATCCTTTTGTAAATCTTGGACCATGTACCAAGCTTTTGGTTGAAATTTTATAGGACAAGTTAACTTACACTACATTTCATTAATCAATACAACATATTTCTATAAGCATTATTTTGTTGAAATAAAGTTTTAAAAAGCAAAAACATCATTTCCTTAGTGTTATTACAGAAAATTTTCAGCAGCACTTAACAGTGCAGTTATGAGTCCATGCTAACAGTTGAGACAGCCAAGAATATGACCAAACTTAAAAGGAAAAAAAACAAGAAATAAAATATGTATAGGATATTCCAAAAGTTTGGGTAACATCCTGGGAATTTAAAAGGCAATGTTCACATGACATGCTGTATGCCTGCCCAGGAAGACCTTAGACAAACCATTTCTCTCTATCTTGGCTTATGCTGAGGCTGTGTGAAAACTAAAGTAGAGTTGTAAACTGCCTACTAGAATATTGGAAACATTCTGTAGTGCACACACAGAGTCCCTTGGAAAATCTGGTAGATTTATAGGTTCAAAGCATTTCAGGAGATCTTTGCCTACTTATTAGGTTTTATTTATAGCAATTATCTTAATCTTTATTATTTGTCTCATATGTTCTTTGTTTTCCTTTTCCTATTTAGCTGCTTTCTTTCTGGATTAAATGAGTAATCTTTAAAAATCCATATTAATCTTACTCATCTTCTAAATAAATTAAAAAGTAAACTTTTTAAAAAGGAGCAATACTTAATTATGATTATATTAGAATAATGCTTTCAAATAATTATGTTGTATAGTTATGAAAGAATCTCAAATTAGTCAAATATTTATGATTTTACACACTAATTAAATATGTCACCTATGTTAACGATAAATTTATACAAAGTAGTCATAAGACTATATAATAAAGATTTATTAATATTTCATTTGAAGCATTAAAAGGTTTGGGTACTTCTACAATTAAATATTTTATTCTCTAGTGTTCCTATAGTAAGACGAAATAGATGGCAAAGAGATATTTCTTAGTCTTGAGAATAGTGTAGAATACCCTAGAAACTTTGAAATTCCTAGGGATTATGAATGGGGCTAACATGCGAGGATCATCCAGTTTATCCACTACTATGTTATCTAGTATAACCCATGCTGAAACAGTAATAGTAAAAGTAATTATATCAAGCCAAATTTCCCTTTAATTTTCTGTGAGCATTTTTATAGAGCTTTTAACACTGATTCTAGGGCCCAGGTGTTTTTCAATCACCTGTGAATTCTAGTAACTAAGGTTCTACCTTTAGTCTTCCAATTTCTGTATGGTCTTTTTCATAAACAAGGGCTGTTTTGGTATGATATACCATGAAGCTATATTGTAGTAATGGATATTCTGATGGAATGTTCTAATTTCTAAATTTAAATAGGTTGAGAAGATGTTTCAGGGACTTTTAATTTTCACTTGCTAGGTATTCTCTGGCTGCCATCCTCCTACATTTAATGGAACAGGATTAGCATCCCAAATAGCAAAGCCAATACCTTTTGTTCATCCTATAAATACAAGCTCTGGGGAAAAAGATAACTGAACAATTCGGAAAGTGTAAAGGCAGAGAAGTATTTTATTGTGTACCACTCTAAAGACCAGTTTGTCCTGCCCATTATAACAAAAATGATCCTACCTGGGTCTGCTGTTAGCCATTGCACTGTTACATTATGCATGACATTTGAGTATTCAGAGAAATGAAAATGCACCATATTCCATTAGTGGTTTCCTATGAGTGTAAGTCTACAAATTACTGGAGATGTTTGGGGTGATATATTGTTCCTTTGCATATTTATGATGCTTCTACCACATTCATTATTGATATGAATGTCATGTGAGGTACTAAAGATCAATATGATTTTCTATCAATTTTAGTTCCTGTTTGTGATTAAAATTCTTATGCAAATATGATAGTCATTAGCATGCTAGTCTGACTATGCCTGATTAGAAAAGACTTTTGCACTTTGCCTTATATCATAGCTTGTTTACTAAAGTGTAAACTGAGATCCCCAAAATAAGTTAAATCAAATGTGGTTACTTCTGAAATTAGGAAAATGGTGACATTCTACAGTGGCTCACAATGCTCCTAGTCCAGAATTACCGGTAGATACTTAATAGAAAAACCAGCACACAATTATTCTTCAAAAGTAAGTATATGTTTTTATGATAAATATTTTCCCCAAAGAGAATTTTTATAAAATGAAGGTTGGGACAGAGTTCCCCAAACTGTGAAAAGTTGATCTTTCCCTTTATTGTGTCTAAGTATAAAGATTTTTGTGTCACATGCTTCTTAAAGATGTCTAGATAATTGATCCCTTAAGAAAGCTTAAAATCTTAGGATGGCTAAGTACAGAAAATTTCTTACATTGTCACTATATTTGTCAAAAATTAGATTTGGGACATTTTAGTCCTCTGATCCAAAAAAATATAAAGTTTAGTAATAAGATGCATTATTGAAGATCTTGCTTACAGCTGTGATAATGTGGTGAAATCAGATCATAAATGATAGACAAATTTTTTACAAAGGAAAAAAGTGAAGAGGGAAAAAAAACCCCTCATAAACGTATGTTTAAAGACACAAGAGAGTAGATAGTACTTGAAGGGTCACAATTCAAGAATAAAATACATTGAGATCACCTGAAAATTTGTAGGAACATTTCTCTTGGAACTTTTGGCCACCAGAAAGCAGCAACTTTGTAGAACTTCATTAATGTTGCAAGGCAGTCAGAACTTGAAAGGCCAGTACCTCAAATAAAAGTCAATCAAAAAAAAAAAAAAGAAAGAAAGAAAAGTCAATCATAATTTATTTCAAAATGCAAGCATATTTAAATGTTTGAAAATTAGTCATGTGGCTTACTACTTAGCATAATAAAACATGATTAAAGTAACATTGGATGAATAAAATGCAGCACTGGTTTTAGAAAACAAAGTTAAAACAAACCATAATAAAATATTATGTGATCATCAGGAATTGCAGAGGTGTTTATTCATTTAATGTATTTGCTTGTTAACACTAATTCTGACAAAAATGTATAAAAAATATAATTATGAGAAGAATAGAAGAAGTGAAGCTTTCTTGATACAGAGCATTATTATTTATATAAAACATCCCAAAGAATAAGCATGTAAATTATGACAACTTTGAAATAAATTTAGCAATTTTATTAAAAACATTGTCAATATTAAAAAATAAATTATATTTATTTACATCAGTAACAAGCTATTAGAAAATGCAATAAATCATTTTAATAGCATTTAAGTAATCAAGTATATTGGTAATTGACAAAAAAAATCTAAAACTGTTTCCCATAAAATAAGAATACATTTCTGAGAAGGGTTAAACTCTAAGAATTGAAGGTATACCATTTTCATGTATTGAAAGAATATTGCAAAAATGACAGTTTCCTTAAAATTGAATTTTAGATTCAATATAATTTCAATTTAAGTTCCAGAGTGATTGATTTTTGGTCTGAGGAACTTTGCATGAGAAATCTAAAATTTACTTGGAAATGCAAAATACTAAGAACAGTGAAGATACTTTTGTAGGGAACAACAAAGTTAAAGGAGCTATACTATCTGTTATAGAGACTTATTTCTATACTATAATAGTTAAAACATTATTGTTGAAATAATTAAAAAATAGACCAGTGGAACAGAAACATGAGTTCAGATGCACACCTATCTACACAATCACCTGTTGTATAACAAAAATTGATACTGTTTTTATGTTGGATCAACTGAATATCCAGATGGGAAAAATAAACCTTGGATTGTACCTTACATATTAAAAAATGAATTCTAAATGATCTGTATGTAGGAATAAAGGGAAGAAGAAAATATGTTTCTTCACGTAAAAATTAGAACATTTTCATGACCGTTGGATTCAATTTCATAAAAATAGTAAAAATAAGGAAGGAAAACATTAATAAATTGGATATCATCATAATTTAGAACTTGGATTCATAAATATTTCATGAATAAGGGAGTAAAGAGGAAGCTAGAAAACAAGAGTATACAGTCTATCGACCTTCTTGGCCCATTGGTTTCTGCATCTGCAGATTCAACTAACCATGGATAAAACATATTTGGGAAAACCAAAATTTTGTCTATACAGAACATGTGCAGACATTTTTGGCAATATTACTAAATTATATGAACACAACACAACTTATCTACTATTTTATTATTGATAGCACTTGGATTATTTTGCATGTGAGTCTTTTACATATAATGCTACTTTACACAATTTTATATATTTATTTTAATGTAAATTTCTGCATATATATGTGAATTACTCCATTGAGGTGGAATTACTCCATCATAGGATATGTATACATTCAATTTTACTGTGCAATTTACAAACTTACTGTTAATATATGTGAGCTTCAGTAACACAATCATATCATACATACTTTGTATTTTCCGTATTATTGTTTTGTTCAAATAATTGGGGGAATATAGAAGTAAATAGTTGTGGTTATGACTAATGAATTTAGTACTTTTTGATGCTTAGTTGTAATTTTAATATCTTCCATTTAAAGATATTTTTCTAGGTATTTTATTACCAAATCTATTATTTCTCATTTATTTATAATATATATTTACATATACATGTAAATTCTCTCTAGCATACATATTATAAATATACAACTCTCCTGTCATATAATTATGGGTTTTATTTCAGAAATCTCATGATACCAAGATCAAACTCCATAGATGATTAAGTCTCATATAAAATGATGTAACATTTGCATGTAACTTACACACATCTTCTGATATACTTAAATAATTTTTACTTAAAATAGCAAATAGAATTTAAATATTATGTAAATAGTTGTATTGTTTAGGGAATATTGCTCTAACATTCACTTCTCAGGAAGAAATAGAACAAGCATGCTTTTCTTTTTTTTTGTCATTCAAATACTCACCTTCATGTATAGAAGATGATTGATTTATTACAATAACACATTTCTGCTCTTAAAACTCTATCCCAGCCTCAAAGCATTTTAATATGTTGTACATGAACATTAAGTGTAGCTTCCCTAGGATTTCCAGTTCAAAGTTCGGTAACTAAAGGTAGAAATCCATGACTTGATATATAATCCCAACAGAGTGTAATACATAGATGAGTTATATTTAAAGTGCTCTGAAAGTCCAGAGGAAGAAGAGATCATTGGCTGTATGTTTAGTAGACATAAAACAATATGAAGAATATTTGGGGGCAATGAATTTACCACACATCAAGTACTACACTGACTGTTTTCTATGCATGAGTTCTCTTATTTGCGGCTAAAGTAAGGCTCTCCAGTCGGCACTATTACTGCATTTAATGGATGGGGAAACCAAGGGACAAGGTAGTAAACTAGCTAGCCTAAGGACACACATTAGTAACTCACAGATCCAAGATTATAAACATGATATGCCTTGTTTAAAGCTCTGAAAATACTGTCTTCACCTTTTATCATACAGTTTCTGTAATGTACCTGAAGTGCTACTTTTCAACCTTCAGGCAATAAGTCGAGTAACACAAAATAATTTCTAAAACTATTGCACATGTCACAAATTGCACTAGTATTCAGAATTTTTTTTTTCAAATCAGACCTACAAAGACTACTTATCTATCAGTTATACTATGTTAGAATTTCCTCCTGGGGAAGTCTTTAGACTGAGCTCAACTCTGAACAGAAGTCAGGTGGGAGGACAGGTGTGGAGGCTGGGAACTGGCACATTTGTAGCCTGTACGGAATTTGGAGACCACAAATTACTGAGAAGGTGGCTTATTTGACATTTTGAGCACAGCACTTTCAGAAACGCTAGCTAAAAAAGAAAGTATTTAAAGAGGAGAGAAGAAAAATTATCCTGATTAAGACTTCAAAAGGCATAGATGTGGGTGAAAGGTGTTCTGCATAAAGCAGAGGCTGCAGTGAACAGTGTAGTAATGTTTTTACATTAAAACTAGTAACTTGTGAGCCGGGTGTGGTGGCTCACACTTGTAAATCCCAGCATTCGGGAAGCTGAGACCGGAGGATCCGGGTTCGCGGCCAGCCTCAGCTACCTAGTGAGGCATTCCGCAACTTAGTGAGACTCGGTTTCAAAATAAAGAATAATAAAAAAAAATAGGGCTGGGGGTATAGCTCGGAGATAGAATGCCCCTGAGTTCAATCCCCAGTACCGCAAAAAAAAAAAAAAAAAAACAACCCCCCACCCAAAAAAACTAGTAACTTGTAAGAGAGTCAAGTGAGCAAATAGTGCCTTCTACATCATATGTGTTAAATATATATTTACCAATTAGGCTTTTTAAAGATTTAGCCTAATATTTACTGACATATAAATATTAAAACCCATTAAAAACTGAACATATTTAGTTCATTTAATATCATTTGAAGCTTTTTTGTTTGTTTGTTTCTAATTGAGAGTCAGTGTCTTGCTATGCTGCCCAGGCTGGCCCAGAAATCCTGGGCTCAACGATCCTCCTGCCTCAGCCTTTTGAGTTAGATGAGCCTATGGGCATATGCTACTGTGATATTTTCAAATGAAGCAAGGAAATTCTATGTGTGTATGTGTGTGTATGTGTGTGTGTGTGTGTGTGTGTATACACATGTTGCATACTGATTATTTCAGGCTTGGCTTTGAAGATTTTTTCAAATGTAGCAAGGAAATTTATATATATTTATGTATATATCACACACGTGCTAACCACTGACTTTTTTTTCAGGATTTTTTTTTTTGGTTTCTTTTTAATTTCATTATTGACCTTTATGATATATAGCAATTATTAGGCATGTCATCATACATTAAATCTCGATTTTCACAATGTATCTCTGCTATTAACATCTGGGATTAACATCTAGGGCTACTAAGTATAGACGTCAGAAGATGAGCTGTATAGATCTGTTGTAGAGATCTTTTTGTTGAAATCTTAAAACTTGATATCTGAAGAAGAATCAAAGTGTATATGATGTAATGGTGCAGCACTTGCTGGGAACTAAGTGTGAGACACAAAGTGTCACAACCAAAGATGACAAGGAATCCAGTTGCTAGAAAAGCCTTTCCCTTTGATATCTGCCACAAAACATCCAACACTTTTTCACATTGAATGCACACAATTGTCATTTTGAGTTTTGATCATGCATGAATTACAGAAAACAAAACTGAACAAAAGACGCTCGTTTTCTCTCTAAGTGAATCAAACAGAGTAAGCTTCAATTGGCCCATATAAAACCAAATGATGAAAGCATGGAAAAAAAATCTGCAGGATTCCCAAGGACTCATTTTAGCTGATAATTTTAATGCACTTCCCAATAGAACTATTTAATCAGAAATAATGAAAATTAATGGCTACTGGACAGCACTTCAATTCCAAAGAGCTTTAGGAAAGTTAACACACTGTTATATGGACTTAGCTCTAATAGGCTTCCGAGTCGCTGGTGAACAGGCTCAAACGTGGATCTAACATGATGATTAGTCATGAGTCAGGTGTCTCCAATTACAAAGGTTGTGCTGTGGCTATTCTTCAAAGACATTGCTGTACAAACCAGCTGTCTATTAAATGATATACTCCACATTGTGCAAATCAATACAACAGTGGAGAACCTCCTCATTTTGTTAAGGAAAAAACAAACAACAACAAAAAAATATGGGCATATGAGGAAGTACTGTAATGCTTGAATATCTAAATAGATTTCTATATAGGACACCTTATTAAAATACTCTTAATTGGGTCAGGAATGGTAGAGTGTGGCTGTAGTCCCAGTATTTGGGAGGATGAGACAGGAGGATCACAGGTTCGAAGCCAACCTCAGCAACTTATTTAAGATAAAAGATAAAACCTATTTAAATAAAAGATAAAATAGGGCTAGGAGTGAAACTCAGAGGTAGAATGTCCCTAGGTTCAATCTCCAGTAACTAACACACACACATTTTTACTCATATTTTAGGCATCTTTAATATTTCTAGCATTTTTCTTACTAAAAAATCCATTTTACTCTTTTTCTCATTCTTAAGTGTTCTGCTATGAATGTCTTCTGTTAGCTCTGGATTATATCATCCACTGCTGGTTTTTCTTTTTTTTTTTTGGAGTATGGTGGTTGAACTCAGGGACATTCTACCTCCAAGCTATACTCCCAGCCCTATTTTTTATTCTTTATTTTGAAACAGGGTCTCACTAAGTTGTGGAGGGCCTCACTAGGTAGCTGAGGCTGGCCGCGAACCCGGATCCTCCGATCTCAGTTCTCCCAAATGTTGGGATTACAAGCTTGTGCCACCATGCTCGGCCACTGCTGGTTTTTCAGTTTCACCTACATTCTCTCTTGTAATTTGTTCTTGCATTTCTCCATCTCCCACTAGTAAAACAACCTACTCTCTGTCATTATAGATTAGCTTAAAATTTTTCTAGAACTTTATGCAAATGGATCATTATAACTATTCCTTTTCTGTTTAAAATTTTCATTTTGCATAATTGCCTGTGATTAATCCATGTATTGTGTCAGTATTTTATCCTTTATAATTGCTACGTAGTCTTCTATATGAATCCCATACATATATATATATATATATATATATATATATATATATACAATTTATATACCACAATTTATCTATTTACCCATTTTGTTTGCCTCCACATTTGGGAAATATTCCTATACAGTCATTATAAAGAGAAATGCTTTCATTTCCCATAGGAAAATTCTTAGGAAAAGAGCATCTCCTTTATAAGGCAGATATATGTCTAACTTTAAAAAAATACTGGAACTATGCTACAAAATGGTTGCAATATTTCACCTTACCACCAACAATGTTTGAGAGTTTCAATTCCTGGAAGTCCTCACACACTAACATGTTTTTGTTTTGGTGTGGTTTTGTTCTTAGCTTAGTTTTTCTATTAGATATATAGTGTTAACAAATTGCGATGCTGTGGTTTAATATCACATTTTCTGAATATTTTTGGTGTTGAATACCATATCCTGTACTTATTTGCCCTGTATATAACTACTTTGTTTAAGAGTCCATTCATTGGAAGGCTGAGACAGGAGAATTGTAGGTTTCCAGCCAGCCTCAGCAACTTATTGAGACCTGTAACAAAAATAAATAAATAAATAAATAAATAAATAAATATAAACAACATAGGGTTGGGGGTGTAGCTCAGAGGTAATATGCTTTGAGTTCAATTCCTAGTACCACAATACATACATACATACATACATACATGAAGTAAATAGTCCATTCAAACACAGTGTGTATGTCAATGTGTTCATGTGTATGTAATTATGGGTTGAAGAGTGTTCCCCTAAAAAACCTCAGAAAATGACCTTATTTGAAAATAGGGTTTTGTTTCTCAAGTGCAGTTAGTTAAGATGAGATCATATTGGAACAGAGGCTTTCCTCACTCATTGATAAAACAGTACCTTGTGAAGAAACAGAGAAATAGGAAGGGCAGCCTGTAAAAATGAAAGGAGAGATCAGGTTGATGCATCTACAAGTGAAAGACATCAACAGTTGCCAGCGAACACCACAATCTAGGAGAGATGCGAAAGCCACTCTCCCTCGCTTCCCTCAGAGAGACTGATCCTGTGGACACCTTGACTTTGAACTTCCAACACTGAGAAATATGAAGACACCCAGTTTGCAACATTCTTTTACAGCAGCCCTAGGAAACTACACACAGACATGGACACACATAGACACACAGGCACACACACACACACACATGCACACACATACAAACACACACAACATTACATAGTCTATCATAGCTGTTATCTTCTAAATATGACTAGGTCAAGACTCTTTTTCCTATCTCAAAGCTTTTATTATTCCTCCATCTATTGTTTCATTTAATTTTTCTGCTTATTTTAGATCTAATGTGTTGTACCTTTTCTGGTTTGTTAAGGGAGAAAATGATGATTATGGAACTCAGGGGCTTTCTACCTCCAAGCTATACCCCCAGAACTATTTTTTATTCTTTATTTTAAAACCGAGTCTCATTAAGTTGCGAGGGCCTCACTAAGTAGCTGAGGCTGGCCGCGAACCCGGATCCTCCGGTCTCAGCCTCCCGAATGCTGGGATTACAAGCGTGCGCCACCACGCCCGGCTTATGTTTTCTTTCTAAATATTTAATTACTGTGACCTTACTCAAAACATCTCGATTATAACACATTATTTTGAAATGATAGTGATTTAGCATTAATTATGAAACTAGAAAAAGAAACAAAAAGGAAAGAGAAAAGTATTAATAAAAACTCACATGCATTCAATTTCTCTCCAAATTTTAATTGGTTGATACTCTATTTTATGTTTTCCTATGTTGTATAGCTCTTGCTATATTAATGTCACTATTATTTTTAATGTTTTTTGTCC
This sequence comes from Graphiurus murinus, assembly GCA_004027655.1. Classification (NCBI taxonomy): domain Eukaryota; kingdom Metazoa; phylum Chordata; class Mammalia; order Rodentia; family Gliridae; genus Graphiurus; species Graphiurus murinus. The sequence goes on along the minus strand of PVLC010008635.1, from coordinate 20,753 downwards.
ATGCAAAGGATTTATTTTTTTTTTTATTGGTGCATTGTAATCATACATCTTTTTTATCTACAAGCTGGTAAAGACATACATGCACAAATTCTTTCTAAAATTATATTTTTACAATACTAAAGCATTCTGAATGTGTCTATATAGTTACTTTTACCAATGAATTTTATACCTGCTAATGTTTTCTTCTTACTTGCTAAAGTCTTTTTCATTTGGAAGAATTCCCTTTAAGCATTTCTTATAGGACAGATGTGGTAGTGATAAATTCTCTCAGCATTCATTTGACTGGGGATGACTTTATTGTTCTCTTATTTGTAAACTATAATATTTCCAGGAATACTATACTTGGATGGCACTTTTTGTCATAAGTCGTTATTCGTCTTACTAAATGTGAAATATGTAAATATTTTTAATCAATAGTTCTTAATAGCATATGTCATAGATCAAAAATTTTGATTATAATATATTTTCATTTATTGATCTTTTATCATTTACTTATTTATTTTTATTGATGCATTGTAATCATACATCTTAATGAGGGACAAGTTGATAGAGGCATACATACACACAATACTCATTTAACCCTTCCCCAATTCCCATCCCAGTCCTCCCCCCTTCCTTCCTTCTCATGTTCAGCTTAGTTATTGACTTTGATATGTTTGTGAATGTACATCATGAGCATTAAGCTGTTTTCCTCTCCCACCCCTCCCAGTTAGGTCGCCTTCTTTGTTCATGTAAGGTTTCTCCTTCTTTGTCTAGAGTCCCTCCTATGACTCACTTTCTCCCTAGCTTCTGCATATTAGGGAAAAAAATCCTACTTTTTACTTTTTGTGACTGATTAATCTCTCAGCATAATGCTTTCCAGTTCCATCTATTTCCCTGCAAATGATATGATTTTTTTTTCTTTTTTAATGGCTGAGGTAGTGGTGGTGCACGCTTATAATCCCAGTACTTGGGAGACTGAGACAGGAAGATCACAGGTTCCCGGCCAGCCTCAGTTACACAGTGAGTCCCTCCACAACTTCGTGAGACTGTTTCAAAATAAAGAATAAAAAATAGGACTTGGGATGTACTATAGGGTAGAATGCCCCTAGGTTCAATCCCCAATACCACACACACACACACACACACACACACACACACACACACACAATTATCACTTATTAATTTTACTCCTAGTGTCAAATCTGAAGCCAATGGATTTCCCCAATTTTTTCTTCTGGAACTTTTATTAATTTAGGTTTTTCACTTAGTTCATAATCCATTTTGAGTTAATTTAATAAGAAATTTTATGTATTTTAATATTTTTTCTTTATTGCAGATGGATGTTAAACTTTCAAACACAATTTGTTGAAAATGCTATACTTTTTTATTGAATTGTCTTAACATCTTTGTCAAATTTGGTTTGCTACATTTGTACAGGTCTATTTTTGTGTTCTTTCTTTTACTATGTTAAACTATGTTGCTATGCTTTCACCAGTACACATTATTTTAACCAGCACAGTTTTATAGTAGGTATTAATACCAAGTACTACGAGTCACCTAAGTTTGTGCATATTTGGCACATTTGTTTTGGTTCTTGTTTCTTTCCTTCTCCCGATAACTTTAAGAATTATCTTGCAATATAGCAAAAAAGAAAAAATCTATGTTGTTATCAGCATTGGTCAAATCTATTGATCAAATGAGGGAGAAGTAGAATCTTAAAAATATTGAATCTAGTTTTGCTTCCAGAAGATAATGTAAAAGCACTTTTATCTATTCTTCACACTAAGCACAAAGAAAAAGTAAAATTATACATAAAATAAATGTATGATGACTCTTCAAAGTGTAAAAAAGAAAGAAAATTAGCTAAGAATATTAGCCCCCAAAGAATAACAGGGAGATGTGTTTCTGAGTGTGTTAGCTAGCTTTCTCTTGTTACAACAAACACTTGAGACAACTTATATAGATAAAAGTTTTATTTGACTCACATTATTAGACATTTCAGTGGCACCATTGCTTTTGGCCCATGTCAGCAAATCATTGTGGAAGCATGTAGTAGATCAAAACTGCTCACTTCACACCCAGAGAACAAAAGAAAAGAAGAGGCTTGGGTCCAACTATCCAACTTAAGAGAATACTCCCAATGAACTGAATATCTTCTAGTAGTCTCCACCTCTTAATGGTTTCACCACCTCCCAATAACATCACAGACTTGGGATCAAGCTTTTAACACATAAGCCTTTGGGAGACATTTCATTCTGTTTCTTCTTTTTGCCACATATATTGCAGATCTGGAACTGGAGAAGCTGACAACTTTGAAGTATTGACAGGTACAGGCAAAACAAAACAAAATAAAAATCCCCAATGAAATCATGCTTTCTATCCAAAGAAGCAGGAAAGGAGCAGCATATTAATACAAAAAACTTTCAGAAAATAATTGCTCTGCTTCATCCAAACACACACACACACACACACACACACACACACACACACACACACACACACAAAACACACACCAAAAGTGACTCATCTCTACTCTTACAAAGAAAAGACTAAATGGGAAACATAGATTATATACTTGCCAAACAGTAGTAGTAGTAGCAGAGAAGCTAAGTAGGGAGCCATAGTTCTTCCACACTCAGTCATAGTAATACACTCTCCACTTTCCCACTGGGCTGGTGTCTGTGGAGGCCTAGTGAATGCCAGGGCTACCCTCAAACTCTGGAGGTAACAAGACCATCCCTTCATGGCTTCAGTGACTCCAAAAGCCTAGGAGAGATGTTAGAAATCCCAATTCTCACAGCATTAAATAAGAATCCTTCCTTTCCTTGGATGTCAACATACGCCCAGTGGGGAACCTAGAATTCCAGCAACATGTAGCAGTAACAGAACTCTCTGTCTTCTGTGTGATCACTTTCAAAAGGACCAGTTAAATTGGAAGATATAAATTAAGATCAACATTATCATATAATAACAAAAATGTCCAGGTTTCACATAAAAAATTGTACATCATACAAAATACCTTAAAAATCTCAACTTTAATGAGAAAAGGTAATCATAGATGACAACAGTGAGATGACAGATATGTTAAAATTACCTTTCAAGTACAGGAAAGCATCTGTCATGAGATTAATGAGTAAACATGAAGATGCTTGAAGCAAAGGAAAAACAATAGGAACTCTCAGCAAAGAAGTGGAAGATATGTAATATCAAATTGAAATTTTTAAGCTAAAAAATGCTATAAATTTTAAAGGTAAGATGATTTAATTAACAATAGAATGAGATATACAAAGAAATAATCAGTAAAATTAAGAAAACAACTAACATAGAAACTATCTACGCTTAACAGCAATAGGAAGGTAAACAAAAAAAAATAAAGAGTTTCATGAACATTTTGAACTATAATTTTCCATCTGACATTTGCATCATCAGAGCCTTTGGAAAAGAGTGGGTCTAAAATATATATCTGAATAAATAATGTCCTGAAAACTTCTACAATTTAACTGACGTAATTCTCTACAGACTCAAAAAGCTGAACAACTCCAAATAGAATAATTACACACACACACACACACACACACACACACACACACACGTATCATAGTGAAACTTTTGAAAACTAAGACAAAGAAAAAAATCTTGGAGGCATGACAACTAAACAGTACTGTACATATGGGAAAAAATAAGCACAGTGATACCAAATGTCATTAAAACTTTATATCAAATCATGAAATGTCTCATAAGAAACCATGGAAATCAGAAGGGACTGACATACCTTTCTTCAAAGGCTGAAAGAAAAGTAATGCCCCATAGAATTTTATATCCAGAGAAATGTCATTCAGGATGAAGGAGGAATGACATAGTCGAAGAAGGAAAACTAAAAATGTGTTCCCCCAAAATATAACTTTTCCCATTTTTGTTTGTTGATACACAGAATCAAGGTTTTGCAATTTCCTTCTAGAGGACCATATAGGATTTCTCACTTACCAAATACCTCTGGCAATTTAAAATATGTTAATACTTAAAAATTTCTTTTTTGAAGAACATTTTACCACTCTCCTTGTTAGAGATAGCTCTGCACTCAATTTTGCTTTTAACTATTTTTGTGCACTCTGAGCTATATTTACAAAGCTTGAAAGAAGAGAGCATGGGTTTGTTTATTTATTTAGTAAGAATTAAGATTACACTATACTATACATATAATATTAGGTATCAAGTAAGCATAATCAAAATAGATAAGATCCTAAATTAGCAGATAAAGAGAAAGCTAAAAAAGTAAATCAATTACATCACTAGAGAATAACTTAAGGCAATTTATTTTTATAATTTTGACGTGTTTTTATTCATGCATTATAGTCTCACATTATAATGTATATCATGTTGATAATGATATACATGCACACAGCATTTGGTGGGACACCCCCTTTCCCTGCCTTTCCATTTCCCTCTTTCCCAATACAGAGTACCGAGATTAACTTTGGTATATTCACATATATACACAGAGTCAATGGTAGTATTTCCTTTAATGAAATTCAATCTTCCTTCTCTCCTACCTTTAGACCTCCTCCATGGCTTCACTGAGGTTTCTCCTGCATTATCTAAAGTCCTTCTTGTAACTCAATTACTCTTTAGTTTGTACTTATTAGAGAAAACATATGTTCCTTCACTCTCTGTGACTGACTAATCTCAACATAATGTTCTCCAGGTCCTTCCATTTTCTTGTAAATGAATTTTGTTCATCTTTATTGCTGAGTAGAATTCCATTGTATGTATTTCCCATACTTTTATATAATTAATACATTCTTCTGTTGATGGACACCTGGGTTGGTTCCATAATTTGGCTATTGTGAATTGGCTGTTATAAACATGGGTATGCATTTATTACTGTAGTTCTCTGATTTCAGCCCCTTTGGAAAGATACCCAGGAGTAGTACAGCCAGAGCATATGATGGATCCATTCCCAGTTTTCTAAGGAATCTCCACACTGATTTCCACAGTGGCTGAACTAGTTTGCAATTCCTCCAAGAGTGTTAGAGTTCCTATTGCCCCACATCCTCATCAACATTTATTGTTATTTGACTTTTTTATAACTGCCATTCTGATTGGGGATATATGAAATCTCAGTGTAGTTTTGATTTTCATATCCCTGATTTCTAATAATGTTGGATATTTTCTCATGTATCTATTGGCTATTTGTATCTCTTCTTTTATGAAGTGTCTATTCAACTCAATGGCTCATTTCTTGATTGGGGTATTTGTTTTTCTAGTGTAAACTCTTTTAAGTTCTTTGTATATTCCAGATGTAAGTCCTTTGTCAGAGGAATAGCTGGGATAGCTGGTAAAGATTTTCTCCCATTTCATAGGCTTTCTCTCTACGGTTACAAAGGAAACTCTTCACGGTTTCCTTTGTAGTGCAGAAACATTTTTAGTTTAATGCCACTCCACTTATTAATCCTTGCTTTAATTTTCTGAGCTTTAGAGATCTTGTTGAGAAAATTTATACCTGTGCCTATGTGTTGGAGTTTTGAACCTATGCCCTCCACTAGTAGCTTTCCTGTCTCTGATCTAACTTCCAGGTCTTTGATCCATCTCAAGTTGACTCCTATGCAGAATGAGAGGTAAGGATTTAGTTCCATTTTTCTACAAATGGATAATCATTTTTCCCAACACCATTTGTTGAAAAGGCTGTCTTTTCTCCAGTGTGTGTTTTGACCCACTTGTTGAAGATCAATTGACTATAAGTGTGTGGATTTTTTTTCTGTATCTTCTATTCTGTTCCATTGGTCTATGTACTTGCTTTGTGCCAATACAATGCTGTTTTTATTCCTATGGATCTGTGATATAATTTGAAATCAGATATTATAATGCCTCTTGCATGGTTTTTATTGCTGAGAATTGCTCTGGCTATTCTAGGCCTTTTGTTTCTACATATGAAATTTATGACTTATTTTTATAGGTCTATGAATAATGACATTGATATTTTGATAGTAATTGCATTGACTCTATAGATCACTTTTGGTAGACTGGCCATTTTGATGATATTTATTCTACCTAGCCAAGAACAAAGGAGATATTTCCATCTTCAAAGATCTTCAATTTCTCTTTTTAGTGTTTTATAATTTTCATTGTAGAGGTCTTTACCTCTTTGGTTAGGTTTATTCCTAGGTATTTTATTGGTTTTCAAGTTATTGTGAGTGTAATTGTTTTCTGTATTTCTTTCTCCATGGATTCATGGTTGGCATATAGAAAAGCTACTGCCTTTTTTATCTTGATTTTTTTATCCTGCTGAATTTGTTTATTAGCCCTAGCATTCTTTTGGTAGAGATTTTTTGGGTTTCATAGATAAATAAATAAAGATAATTTGCAAATAAAGATAATTTTAATTCTTCTTTTCCTATTTGAATTCCTTTGATATTCTTCTCTTGTCTTATTGCCCTGGTAATTTTTTTTTTATTGGTACATTGTATTCATACATTGTTGTGAGGTACAAACTGGTAGAGACATACATGCATACAGGCCTCATTTAACCCTCCCCTGATTCCCATCCCATTCCTTTCCCCTTCCTCCTTCTCACGTTCAGTTTAGTGACTGACTTTGATATGTTTGTGAAAGTACTTCATGTGTATTAGGCTGTTCCCCCCTCCCATCACCTTCAGATAGGTCACTTTTGCTCATCTAGGGTTTTCCTTCTTTGTCTAGTGTCCCTCTTATGACACAATTTCTCCTTATATTCTACAAATTAGGGAGAACATTTTATTTTTCACTTTTTGTGCCTGACTAATCTCACTTAAAAATGTTTTCCAGTCCTCTCCATTTCCCTTCAAATTATATGATTTTCATATCCTTCTCTTGTCTTATTGCTCATGTCTATTTATTTCACTTGCCCATTTTTTGATGGGGTTATTTGCTTTCTTAGCTGTTTCTTTAGTTCTCCTATATTCTAGATATCAGTCCTCTATCAGAGGAGTAGTTGGTAAATATTTTCTCCCATTCTGTTGGCTCTCTGCCTTGCGTTGAGTAGCCTCTACCATAAGGTTGTTCTCTGTTCTTGGTTGTGTTTTTACCACCCTTTGAGACCAGCCTTGAGAACTGTGTCTACTATCACTCCACTTTTGTTCTACCTGTAGGTCATCTATTGCAGTTACTCTGGGGCTCCTTCTGTCTGCTTCAATGATGATGTTGATGGGTTTCAGGTGTTAGGATCTGGGGTCCTGTCTGTCACTTCTGTTGTAGGGATTCAGCTCTGAGGCATGAGCAGAACAGATTGTGTCCTATTGGTTTTTAAACCTTGAGACACATGGTGTTGGGCAATTTCTTGTATCAGCTGTAGTTCCTTTGTCCTTGGTGTCTGGGAAGTCCTTTCTGGTGGTTCACCTTTGTAATCCAGTCTCAATGGTAGGGATTTAGAGGTGTTAGCTATTATATACAAGGGCAGGCTGTGTTGTATTCAATGGTGAAAGTTGGATGAAGGGTGCAAAGCTGGAGTGATGGGTGCAGAGAGATAGTAAAGTAGAGGATATGTTCAAGTAGAATGAGGGTTTGAGTGTAGTGGGGTAATATATGGTGGAGATTAGAGATGGTGAATATGTAGGGGAATTCTAGCACTCAGTGTCAGGTATTTAGTTGTTATGATATGAAATGGATTTAATATACGACAAAGAGAAGAAAGAAAGAAAAAAAAAAGGTTGAAGAAAGGAGAGTAGATAGGAAAGAGTAGGGGAAGCTAGTACAAGTGACAGAGAAGAGAGCAAACAAAGATAACAAAATGACCAACAAATCAACGAAACAAACAAAACCACTCAGTGTCAGGTATTTAGTTGTTATGATATGAAATGGATTTAATATACGACAAAGAGAAGAAAGAAAGAAAAAAAAAGGTTGAAGAAAGGAGAGTAGATAGGAAAGAGTAGGGGAAGCTAGTACAAGTGACAGAGAAGAGAGCAAACAAAGATAACAAAATGACCAACAAATCAACGAAACAAACAAAACCATAAACAACAATTATAATAACAGCCACATCAACAACAATGACAAAAAGAAAGAAAGAAAAACACCACAACCCTGTAAGTATACAAGTGCAGATCAGACTTGGCTTCTGTAGTCCTCCTGAGTCTGCATCTATAGTTTCAATTGTTTTAATGTCTGCACACTATAGTAAGTTTTTGCACATGTTCCAGAAGTTAGGACTCTGACTTGATTAGGTCAGAGGTTAGGTCTCTGTCAGTGCAGGCACCAAGTGCTTCTGGTACAGCTCCCATGCACACTTGAGTCTTTGAGGTCTCCACAGGGCAGATCCCTATGCCACTCTCTGTCTATACAGGTGGCAAGCATCAGTGGAACTGGTCCCAGTGTAAGCCCTGGCCTCTGTGCTTTCCTCTCTCTGTCTACACAGGTGGCAGGCATCTAGTGTAATCAAGGAGCATTCTCCAGAAGTCCTGTGCTAACTCTTTGCCCTGCAAGCTCTGGGTCTCTCCCATGTCTCTACTCTAACCCAGCCACTGCAGGGGTGGGCTATGTAGTCTCAAATCTTGAGGGTCTAATGTTTTCCAGGCAATCCTGAGGACATGTGGTTAACTTAAGGTTGAGAAATGCTCTGGATGTGGAAGGAGAGATAAGCTGAGCTATTGCTGCTGCTGCTGCTGCTGCTGTAGGGTCCAGTGGTACATACGATCATCTGGATCTCAGTCAAACTTGCAGCAGGATGTTGCCTGCTTAGAAAGTGGAGATCTGCAACTGATTATCCCACATCAGGTCTCCTTGGCTTCTTTGCTAGAGGCCTTTAAATGCCACAGTGCTAGCAGACCAGGCACTGTGCACACAGTAAAGATGGCACCTATCTGCTGGTGTGGCCTGGGTCCACAGGTCTGGCCCAGGTCCGCCAATGCCAAGCGGGACCACTGGTGCTATGCAGGTCTGCCAGTGGGTCCTCTGGTGGAATGGGGGTCCTCTGGTGCTGTGCTGGACTGCCCTGTCACGTGGATTCATGATTGGCATATAGAAAAGCTACTGATTTTTGAGCCGGGCGTGGTGGCGCACGCTTGTAATCTCAGCATTCGGGAGGCTGAGACCGGAGGATCCGGGTTCGCGGCCAGCCTCAGCTACCTAGTGAGGCACTCCACAACTTAGTGAGACTCGGTTTCAAAATAGAGAATAAAAAAAAATAGGGCTGGAGGTGTAGCTCGGAGGTAGAATACCCCTGAGTTCAATCCCCGGTACCGCAAAAAAAAAAAAAAAAAAGCTACTGATTTTTTTTTTAGGTTGATTTTTTATCCTGCTGAATTTGTTAATTAGCTCTAGTAGTCTTTTGGTTGAGTCTTTCTGGGTCTTCTAGATAAAGAATCATATCACCTGCAAATAAAGATAATTTTAATTTTTCTTTTCCTATTTGAATTCCTTGATATCATTCTCTTGTCTTATTGCCCTGATAATTTTTATTTATTTATTGTGTGTGTGTGTGTGTGTGTGTGTGTGTGTGTGTGTGTGTGTATGTGGCACTGGGGATTGAACTCGGGGGCATTCTACCTCTGAGCTACACTTCCAGTCATATTTTTTTATTTTGATTTTGAAAACAGGTCTCATTGGGTTGATGAGAGTATTTCTACATGCTGAGGCTATCCTCAAACCTGCGATGCTCCTGTCTCAGCCCACAAAGTATTGGGATTGCAAGAGTGTGTCACCATGCCAGGCTTTTAACTTGAGGCAATTTAAAGATTTGTGGTTTTCCTACTCAATAAGGAATAACATCACTGCAGTATATTAGCACAAAAATTAGCAAAACATGTTTGTTTGCTATAATGTATATTTTCATTAATTATTTAGAATAATAACTTGTATTAATAATGTACAGCCTACAAAAATTTTCACTTAAACATTTTCTAGTTTCATTAAAAAAATGCTATCTTTTGTTCCAAATACCAAGTTTTTTCTTCTATGCCTCTGCTTTACAAAGTGTTTCAAGTTAATAAATTACTTCTGGAAAGATGTAAGAGGATATAATACATTATAACCTATAACCATATCTTTAGAATTTATATAATTAATAGATAATAGAGGACAGTACAGTATTATATAATTAGGTAGTTTGCATTTTCTTCCCCAAATATAACATACTCTTTAAATCTTGTGCTTCAGAAACAAACAAACAAACAAACAAAAAACAACTAGTTTTCATTCTCATTTAATTTAGAGCAATTTCAAATGTTCAAATCACTTTGAAGGATATTTTGAGTCTTTTAATTCTGAGAAATGGCTTAGATGATAGTCTGATTGTTTACTTCTTTTGGAGTGATGTGGTATCCAGTCTTGTAGAGCCATTTCAGTTGAAGGCAAAAAACCATCTGACCACAAAGGAAAGGTTCAGATAACACACTCTGAGTCTTTTAATACATGTTCTCTTCTGCTAAATGCCTAATATTCCCAAAGGTAAACAGCAAAGCACTTTCTCTTCTCTTTTCTAAAAGCAAACAGTTTAGATCTCCAGTCTTGGAGAAATTGAACAAAGATTTAACCTTCAAACTAAATACTATACAACATAGACATTTGAAAATATAGCTTTAATGTGATTTTATCAGGATATTAGGTTTTATTTTTAGCAATATTTGGAGATTAATTGCACTGTACATAAAGGCCAATGTAGTAAGCAAAGCTTATAGTGAAGCCATTTGAACAAAGCTTTTCTATTAGATAAATGATTCTTTATCTCGATTAGGCTTCATTCTTTATTTCACAGATATTTAAGAGGGTGAATCCCACAGACAATAAACTCAGAGTTTTCATCTTTTGAACTAAGCTGATTCTCCGACTTCTGGTTTGGACTAGGTTTGATAAAAATCCAAGGGAAATATTGAGTTCTATGTACTCCAGAAATTAAACTTTAATTGTATTGACCTTTGAGGAAAGACACAACTTGACATTGAAACTTTTATTTGGTTGTTAAATTCCCACTTAAATATCTTCAGATGATTCAACATTTTCCATTCAGACAAGTAAGAACCAAAGGTACAAATAGATATTTAAAAATATAAAAGACAATCATCATTGTATCAAGTTTTTAAATCATTATAAGTAGGAACTCTTTTAAATATTGAGATAGCACTGTGAAAAGATCAGTTATATTTAAATGTTGCTTTCTTTGATGCATAATTCATTGATATTATGTGTCAATAGTTATGTGGAATATTGTTTCTTATAATTCAAATAAAACTAGCAAGTGTCTGGAAAATTCTAAATAAAAAACACTTAAAACAGTCAACCTCCATGAAGATATTTAGAACTAGCAACCCATGGCAGAGAGATATTGTGGAAGGCCTAACCCTTCAAAGATGAGCATGTGTGAAAGTGTAACATATCTAATTACTGGGTAGAATATAGAGACAAAATCCCCCAAGAAAGGCATGTGTGTCTAATCTTTGACAAATTCTAATTCTTGATAAATTTCTTGTAACTTCAATAAAGTATATATACAAGTAATAACCTTAATATTTCTTTTCTATACAAATACATGGAAGAAATATATCATTAAGCTAGATATTTTAGTATATTAAAGAGTCAATTATTGAATCTGAAGACAGTAACCTGGGAGTAGTAAACATCTCTTTTCAACAGTTCTGTCCTTTTCCTAGGCTTTCAGAAAGAGTTAGACTCTGTTTAATGGTTGTACTTGACAGTAGCAATCTATTATGCATGCTTTAAAAGCAGACATAAGTAAAATAATCTAAACCACATCCATTGTTAATAATTGATGTTTATTCATCATTGGCAACTATTGATTATAGGCTTAAAAGGGAGTTCTTTGTGCATTGATTTTGGAGCCTTTGCCTTACTATATAGGTAATTTCGAGCAACATGAACTTAATGGAAGTGTGTCACAACTCTTAAAAAATTAAGTAGTCCTTAAAGAAACAAGCTACAGTGTGAGTCCAAGGACTCTTGCGAAATACAAACAGGTTGTCCTTGAAGAGATGCCATGATAGAATTATCTCTTGAGAGTTGATTTTAAAGACAGTTGCCTGTAGTTACTAATAATACATTTAAAATTGAGGATTACTTTATTATATATGCATATCTTATATTTTATAAGCATAAGTTGAAACTGAGCTGTATCAATTGCTTAAAATCTGTTTATTTATTTTCATTTTTTATGTTTTCTCATAACTCCAAACATTGTTTTATTCAATAACATAACAGGGACCTGCCTATAAATATACTCATGGAAAACTAGGATTACTATATGGTATGCCTACTGTGGGCTCCTGATATGACAGATGTACAAGTAAGAGAAATGAGCTGTAAGGGAGAACAAAGTAGGACAAATAATACTTGTGTAACACATGAAACCTTAATTTGAGGCATAATTTGAACATTGTAATTACATTCTACTTTTGGAGCTAATATTCATTTGCTTGTGACATAGAGCTTGTTGTTTCTCAAGTAAAATGAAAAAGGGAAAATTGTCTTAATTTTTTAACAGGATGTTGCAAATAGTAAATGACACTATATGTGGAAGCATATAAAGTATGAAAATCAAAATCAATGAAGGGAAGTATATTACTTTTCTAGAACTAGGGGTGGAGGATATGATGGACCATCACAAATAGGAGAAAATTGAATAAAAGAAATTTTAAAAAGTGGTTTTCATATCATGTGAATACAGTCATTAGAGGATTTGAATGTGAAGCTATTGAAATAAATTATTTGGAAGAATGCAAGATTAAAACTTTAAACTAAATATTTTGTTTTACTATCAATTGTTTTTCCTGTTGAGAACATAAGCAAAAGACTGATAAGATACCTGTACTTTCCAATGGTTCATCCCTACTTTTCTCTTTGATTGCCTAAAATACATGCTGTTTTTGGAGAGAATAATCTAATGTCATAATCTGTGTTCATAATATCAGTAAGTATGTGTCTACCCATATATGCATATGCTAAGATATATATTTGTATACAGAAATATGTGTACATATATGTATAAATATATATATATTTATATAACTGTACACACACACACACACACACACACACACACACACACATATATATAGTACCTCTTTCATAGGATTGTGGTATGGTATAAATAAATAGAAATGAGAAAGATGCACATTTACATTCCAGCTCTTCTGTTACTAATAGTTTAATAATATATATTTACATGATTTATTACTATTAGCTAATTGAAACCTAATTTACTTTTTGTTAAATATTAATAATATTATAGAAATAAAAAATATTTAATATAGCACCTGGCATGTAGCAATTGCTCAATAGAGATTAGTATTTCTAACAAGCCATCTATTTTCTTAAGAATTTTTTTGTCTGTATGTGATACTAGAGTCATTCTACCTCCCAGCTACACCTCCAGTTCTTTTATTTTTTTATTTGTAAACAGGGTCTTCCTTCTTCCTAAGGTGCTGAGGGTCTCCTAAGTTGTTAAAACTGGTCCTGAACCTGAGATCCTCCTGTCTCAAAATCCCAAGTATTGGTATTACAGGTTGTCACCACCTTGCTGGCTAAGACATTTTATATGTAGCTGTGATATGAAAAATAATATTTAATAGACTTCATATAGAATCTATAGTTTTAAGAACTTGTTCTTATTTGTCATAATAACTTTAAGATTTTTTTAAAATACAATAAAAAGTACAACTCTTACTAGTTTTAACTATGAATAGATTTTAGTGGGTCAATGATTAAAGATCCAGATATATGGTGCAATTTTGGTTTGGTTTTACCAGGGAACCAGTTTAATTTATATATGTTATCACTGGGTGTGGTGGTGCACACCTATAATCCCAATAATTGGGAGAATGAGACAGAAGAATCGCAAGCTCAAGGCCAGTGTATGGTAACTTAGTGAGACTCTGCTTCAAAATAAAAATAAAATAGGGCTGAGGATATATCTCAGTATTAGAATGTCCCTAGAATCAATACCCAATATTGGTAAACAAATAAACAAATTTATTAGTTAATTTCTTAGAGCTGTTCTGTCAATTTAGCTAAAGATTATGTCCTTGTATGAAAAATAATAGCTATGGTTGTAGTTTCATGATTGAATTTCACATAATTCACAAAGACATTTTGTTTCTCAACAAAATATTGAGCTTTGCATTGATGGGCCACTCCTAAAGTACCATTCATACTCAAGGTGTGATTGAGGGGCACACATGGGTGTGAATACAAGTGTACTAGAGGCATTGCAGTCCATCTTAGAGGTCTCTTGTATGAAAGACCATGAACACATTCTAATAAAAGTTAGGATCAATGGCAAAGTTAGAGTACAAACTCATTTAGGTATGCTGATTAGCTTTGGATGAACATGATGATGAGTGATAAACTTAAATACATTATGACATGTGTTAGAGTTGAGAACAAAAGTGAGCCCATCCTATGAAAACATGTAATTTTGCAGGTTTTTCTGCTGAACAGAAATTCCCAAGTCTTTCTCATATGTATTTGTTCTTTCTCCTGCTTACCTAAATGTCCTCATTGTCTTGCCTAAGATGTGCCTGGCAAGTCCCTTGCTAATGGTGCCCCTCTGCTTATGGAAAATTCCCACTGTCCTGCTTTATCCAGCTCTAACAACTCAACTAATTCCCTTTAATAGCGCCCCCCTCCACTTCTAGCAATGACTAACCACATATCTCCCTTGCCCTGTAGAACCTTTCCTTAAACATTCTATGTAAGCTTTAAGATTGTAAATGGACACGGACTCCAACTTTTTCTAGAGACCCCCTTCTGCAGGTTTTATCCCAATAAAGCCTGTACTGCCATTAAGCCATCTCCCAACTCCTTCCTCTGCCAATATTTCAATATAATGTAGTAAAAGTAGTTTATTTATATGAGGATTTTTATAATCATTTAGTTAACTATCTTGCCTCAGAATATATTTACAATTGAATTAAAATACTGTTACTTTTGGGGGATGAAGTCACTGTTAAAAGTACAATATAAATTTGTTAGTGTAAATATTTCAAGAACAACTTTTGTTGGCACCATAACAGATGACAATTACATAATTTATTATCCAAACTGGGAAATTTGTGAGTTGAAATAATTAATATTTAATGATAATGGATTATAACTGTGATAATACATTATGATTTATCAGTGTGTAATAAAATAATTATGACAAAATCACAAGGCTAAACCAGGACTAGAATTGTTCCAGGTAAACCAAGACATCCTTATAATCATGAAGTATCTATATAATGTTATTTGAGTAATTATCATATTTTTCCCATATTGCTCTAGATATGGTAAAATCCAGACATTATATTTCTACAATTTATTTTCTAATTATAATGTTTATGAAATTACATGTGGAATAAGTGAAAAGGAAATAAAAATAATTTTAAATATTAGACATTCCAGAATTTGTTCACCTTATCAAGTACTAGCATATTTTTAACACAAATTTTATTTTAAGAAAAATGATTAATTAGTCAGTAATGGCATTTTTGAAAGGGGGATAATGTTTCCAATTTTTATTTTCATGAACTATATGATGCTTTTAAAGATGGAAGGATTTGCTCTTTTTTCCCCACTGTGAGAAAAAATAGGCTTGGATTTTCAACTACTTGCTTACTCAGTGTACCTGTGTAGACACCTAGAGATGGAATACAATTTCAAAAAGGATGGATTTACTTAGAAACAAATTGGGTTCATACCTGGAAATAATTGTGGAATTTCATTATGGCAGCAGGTCAAATGCAATGATGCAGCATCATCCATCTCCCTGCCTTGTGAGTTCTTGTTAAGTTCAGACCATTCCGTTAAATAGATAAGACTTTCATACTTCTTATGTGTATTATAGGGCACATATAAATTATTAAAACATCCAAATATCTTGCCTCAGAATATATTTATCATTGAATTCAAACTACTGTTATTTGTTGGGTGAGGCAACTTAGTTAAATACATTTTAAGCTTCTAATTTTTCTTTTGTGAATGTATATTAGTTAAAGTTCTTCTGTTTGAAAACAGTAAAACTAAGTCTACCTTTAGTATAAGAAAAATCTGTGAATGGATCTTTACAGTCCCCATTTTCCCATTTTCCCTAGTAAGGAAATAGGTGTGATCAGATCTCAAGTGCAGATAATGTGGACTGAAATGTTACTAATATTCTTTCACGATCTCTTTGATTTGCTTACATCAATATATAACTCCATTCTTTCTTAATGCAATATTACACATACACACACATACACACACACACACACACACACACACACACACACACACACACAATGCTTGCTGAGAGTTCTTAATTTTTGCTCCTGTATCAGTAAGTCATTGTTGTATAATAACTATTCCCAAAGTTAACAGTATGAAACATTAATGATTTATTTTAGGGATTGGGAAAGTTTTTCTAAAAAGAACTACATATTAAACATTTTAGTTTTTCTCAGCCAGAAAGTCTATGTTACAACTATTCAACACTACCATTGTGTTAAAGCAGTCAGGCAATATAGAAACACATTAGTGTCCTGAGATTCAATAAAACTTTACTTATAAAACCAGGAAGAAAACTGGATTGTTTTGAAGGTCATAGTCTACCAATCCCTGATTTATTTATTTTGTAACATATTTTTATACTCCACTGAACATATTTTTCATTTTTCTGCTCTCAGCAGGTCACCCTTCTGCATCTTGAGTGTGCTATAGGTTAGCTGGGGAAGTTATGAACTTTCCTTGTGATGGGTGGATTGGTTGGTTGTTTCCTGGGGCATCTTGATTGTCTTCTATAGCCTTTCATTATTCAGAAGGCTATTTGTTTTCATGGAGTCCGAGACCCAAAATAGTGAGTAGAATGCAAAAGAACTCTTCAATTCTAGGTGTACTACAAGTGTACCATCTACTCGCCACAATGTTAGAATATAAGAAGGAGATTGGGGCCATCCAGGCCACAAGATAATAACTCAAATTAAGAATTAAAATTCATCAAAAGACACTGTTTTTCCAAAACCTAGTAATGATCAATCATAAAATAGCAGAAGGAGGGCCTCAGTAAAGATTAGAAGCCCACCTCCCAAAAGCTTCAGTGGCTATTCTCTCTCTCGCTCTCGCTCTCTGTCTCTCTGTCTCTCTGTCTCTCTGTCTCTCTGTCTCTCTCTCTCTCTCTCTCTCTCTCTCTCTCTCTCTCTGTGTCTTCTCTCTTTCCTTGACTTAAAAAAAATAAACTTTCATATTTATATACCCTTCATTAATCCTTGGATTTCGTTCATCAAAATCTACTGGACAAGGACCTTAGGAGAGGAATCACCTCCATTTCAAAAGGCAAATGTTCAGTATTTACCTTACTGAACTTCTTTTTCATTTTATACCCATCTCCTTCTCTAATTAACCTTGCAATTTTAATATCCTTGATTTTTGAGACTTTATACTCATTTCTTTAGTCTTTCATAGTAATTCTACCTCTATACTCAAATCTTTGGTATATAAATTTTGAGTGTCTTGGTCAACCCACTGTTTTTTGCTCATCCCAAATATGTATTCAACTAAGAAGTAATCATCTGATTTTCTCTTTGAACTACCATCTGTATGTTAATAGCACTAAATCTTGTTTTCCAACCTATCTCCAAATATATATCATAGATACTCAGGAAATTTGTGCTGAATGAAGGAATAATAAAATAAGATACTGTGTATTAAAGTGCTTTGTAAATCCTGAGACTCTAAAATAATAGTCTCCATTATGAATAATTATACAACTTGGTGTAAACTTCTATATGGAAGTTCATAGTCAGGGGACAAGGGATATTGCTTTAGTTTAGTTTTCTTTTTCAGGCCTTTTTTCCTAATCTAAATGACTCAATCACATTGCATTCTTGTATAATTTGAGATACTCATGTTTTTCTCAACAAAATTTAATAATTTATTTTTAAATTAAAATATTTTAATTTTATATTGTACATTACCCAAATATTGTCTCTAGTTTTACTTTTATTTCATTTTGACAGAGAAAATTTTAATTGACAGTTAGTTGGAAGTTGTAAAATACCTATTACAATCCTGTATTAATTTCACCATTATGCTTTTAGAATCTCCAGTGTAGTAGAGGTTTAGAATTTAAGATAAGAAACTAAATTCTGACCTTCCTGCTTTAAAAGTGAAGTTTTAGGAGGACATTTACCGTTGCATGTCCCCAGAGTCTGCTTCTCTTAAAGTTTAGACAATATCATTTTGAGAATTTGTTTGTTTATTGCCTTGGAAATCTGCCCTTTTATTAGGTGAACAAAAATTAGTTTCAAAAGTTTGTTTATTGAGTGACTTTAGTAAATTCAGCTAAGTTTGAAGTCACCAACTGTGATTTGTAAGAGCAAGTAGCCTTAAAGTGTGCCATCCCTATTTGCCAAATGTAGAAGGATAAAAATGTTCCCCAGTGAAAAGCATCACTTATTACACTTTAGGAACATTACTTATACAAGGGTTATTTCTAATTCATGTTTGGAACTTAGACTAATTTAAATGGGCCATCATTCCATTTTTATATATTATTGATAACTTTTCCTGGGAAAGCCAAATAATACCTGAAAATATTTTTTTTAATTTCTCATCATTGGAAATATGCCACATAGAAACCATTTACAGGCAAGATTGTCAGATGAAAGCATTTGATCATTCTACTAGTCCTAAGAAGATTAAATTTATGGGCTAACAATGAGTAATATTCTATTTGAAATATATAAAAAATGTTCTTGGAATATCAGGTATATTGTAGAAAAGTTAGACCATTGGAAATGAGCATCCAACAGCAGAAAACAGGAAAGAGGTCAGTGAACATCACTCTTAATACTTTTTTTTAATTAGAACCAGATGTTTGCTACTGATATTTTGTTTTAAGGCAGAATTTCACAGGTTTTACTCGTCACATTACAAAAAATGTTAAGAATAAATTGCCCAAATGACTAAATTTCACAATATCACCATGGAAAAGGGTATTAGTTTTAATTGGTGGCTTCTTAACTGATAGCTGTTAGTAGTTAAAAGATAAAATATCCTCTACATTTGCTATTCCCTTAATCATAATTATGGGCCTAAAGGATTATTTCACAACAGGCTGAAAACAGGCCAACTATAAACAGATTTTATTCCTTTTTTGCAAGAAAAATATTTAGCAAAAATAATCTACTCCTATGTGGGTGTGGTGGTGCACGCTTGTAATCCCAGCGTTTGGGAGGCTGAGACCGGAGGATCCAGGTTCACAGCCAGCCTCAGCTACCTAGTGAGGCACTACGCAACTTAGTGAGACTCTGTTTCAAAATAAAGAATAAAAAATAGGGCTGGGGGTATAGCTTGGAGGTAGAATGCCCCTGAGTTCAATCCCCAGTACTGAAAAAAAAATCTACTCTTTTAAAATATTATGGATTTGGGTATCACTTAGAAATCAGAGAATATAGTTAGAAATTAGATGTCATGGTTTTATCATAGGGGAAAAAACTATTTGGTACCATAATATTAAGCTATCATTTTCAAACCATGAACTAGTAGTAAATTTTAGCCTAATGGATGAGGTAATGGATTAGAATTAATATCATCCTACTTTTACTACAGATTAAATACATGAGCTCACTTAATCCCTACTTCAAGTTGACAAGCATTTATGCTATTTTACATAGGTGAAAAAATGGACTCATCAAGATGAATTGTCTTTTTATTGCCATATAGTTAGAAATGTAAACTCAGATACCCTGGTGGCATTGTCTTGGACCATTATGCTACATAGTTTCTTTCTTCTAGAAAATGGTACCTGCCATTCAGAGCAAATGGCTTCTATAGTGATAAAAGCTTTGATACTAGCTCTGAAAGGAGAGAAAGAAGTCAAGCATTTCCTAACTATCTCTTTTTGCTATTGTTACCAGATATAATTTTTCTTCTTTTGTTTGTGCATTTAAATTTATTCTAATTTTAATTGGTATGTAATAATTATAGATATTTATGGGGTGCATGTAAAATTTTAATATATGTGTACAATGTGTAATGATTAGATCAGGATGATTGGCATAAGTACTCATTTAAACTCAGGATGAGAAATATGCTTCAAAATGAATAGATATGTGAAAAGGAATTTAATAAGGGAAACTGTAAAACTGAACTTGTAACTGCATATTTGACATTGAAATTTCCACCCAGATGTTGAATAGCCATTTCAAACTAAACCTGTTAAAATAAATATCTTAATTTATTTATACTGTATACCAATATTTTACCTCACCTGTACTTGCTCTTTTTAATAAGTGCTCACATAATTCATGCAGGTCTTCAAAATATAAAGAGGGTTGAAAAAAGTAATTTCTGACCAAGATACTCCTTCCCAGCAATACTGCCCTAGAGAAGAAGGAGCATAAATTTCTGATGGACAGCAAACTATCTCTGAGGGTCTCCTGTTCTGACCTCAAAAATTAGTTTGCAGAAACATCCCCATCCCGGAATAACTTTATACTATGTCCCAGTTAAACAACTCACAGTCCTGGGTAGTTACTTTATTCAGTTAAAAAAGTCAAGAAATCTTAATTATATATACTTCTCTCCAGGTTTAAATGTAGTCCCACGTGATCTGGTATCCTAAAATGAAAAGACAGTTTATTTGTATTCACATTTTCTCACTACAAACACAACATACAAATGCTCTTTGTAAAACTTGCATTAGGAAGAATTAGTATAAAATACTTTATCTCTGGTCGATGGCAATGTTAAGACATCATGGTGTAACTTGCCTCTATAGTAGTGGGTCAAATTCCTTGTACATCTTTTTTTTTTTTTTTTTTATTGTAAGG
>PVLC010008634.1:19726-57561 GCA_004027655.1 Graphiurus murinus | reverse complement strand
TAATTCCTAACATTTTGAGTTTTGACTTCTGTTTTCAGTGGATTTTATTCTTCTTTGCTTAGTTGTTTGCTTCCTGGAAATTATTGTTTCTCTGGTTCTGACGTTTACTCATTAGTTCTTCTTTGTAGTTAATCTCTTTAAGTAGTTTCTCTAGTGCTGGTTTGGTAGACATAAATTCTTTCAGTTTCTGTTTGTCATGTAAGGTTTTTATGTCGCCGTCAATTGGAGGTAGATTGTCCCTGGGTTCAATCCCCAGCAACACACACATACACACACACACACACACACACACACACATACACACACACACACACAAAGGGAAGTGTTGGAGTTGGTTCATAGTTTTGAAAAATTGTTCCCATGTGAAAATGATTCTAGAGTTATCTTTTTTTTTGTGGTACTAGGGGTTAAAACCAGGGAATTCTACCTCTGAAATATATTGCCAGCTCTATTTTATTTTTTATTTTGAAACAGGGTCTCTTTAAGTTGCTGAGGGTCTTGTTGAGTTACAGCGACTGGCCTTGAACCTGTGATCTTCCTGTCTCAGCCTCCCAACTACTAAGATTACAGGTGCATCACCATGCCCAGCTCTAGGGTTATTAATTTTAATCAATTAAACCAGTAAAATGGCCAGATTTGCCATTCTTCCATTCTCCTTTCAGGGCAATTTTCTATCATACTCTACTGTGAAGGTTGCTATTCTCAATCTCTCCTACTCAGTTGTGAGCTTCTTTAGAAGATGGACAAAGTCTTATTATTTTTGTATTCCAGGGTCTAGTTCAGTGCCTGGAGCATGGCAACAATTTATCAAATACCTGTTGAGTGATTGAATGACTAAATAATGAATTATAATCTCTATCTTAAAGAGTCAGGAAAAGTTCTCTTTTCTTCATTTTCAGGAATAAAATTCATTCATATTTCCTGATTCTGATGAGCTCTGCCAGTCATCTAAATGTCATGGTAACACAAATGTAAGCATTTTTTCTATAAACTAGTCAATTGGAGTATATACAGGGCTGCCTGAATATCTGGAGTAGAAGTTCTTTTTTACTTCCCTTTCAAAATACCATTTATAGCATAGTTAAGCTGTTAAAGTTACTGAAGAAAATAATTTGAATCTGGAAGAAATCTTAAAACATGTATGATAAGAAATGTTTCATCTCAATGGCTTTTCTATTTGTGTGTGTGTGTGTGTGTGTGTGTGTGTGTGTGTGTGTGTGTGTGTGTAGGGTACTGGGGATAGAACCCAGGGGTGTTCTACCACTTAGCTGCATTCCCAGCCCTTTTTATTTTGAAACAGGGTCTTGCTAAGTTTGAGGCTGTCCTAGAACTTGCAATTCTCCTTGACTCAGCTTCCCAAGTACTGGGATTTTCTCATAAGAAAAGACAGGCTATCTTTTCCTTTTTTTTCTGCACTGGGGATTGAATTTAGGGGAATTCTACCTCTGAGCTACACTCCCAGCCCTATTTTTATTCTTTATTTTGAAACGGGGCCTCACTAAGTTGCTGAGTTGCTGAGGCTGGCCGAGAACCTGTGATCCTCCTGTGTCAGCCTCCCAAGTACTGGGATTACAAGCATGTGCCATCATGTCCGGCTTAGACTATCTTTTCCTTGATAATATGAACACATAATTGGATAAGCTGACAACTAAATATTAAGGAAAAAGTATTTGCTGTATTTTTGCTTTAATTTTATGTATTATGTTTTATTCATAAAGCAAATAAAAACTGATTTATCGATCTTTATATAGTAGATGAAGCTGAAAAACAAACTCTAGCTTTTAAAAAGAAAATGAATAAAATATAAGGGCTTTGGGTCTATTATCTAGCTAAGTTTGTCATATTTCTTTCCATATACAATACAAAAACTGAAAGTCAAAGCTTTGGCATTGATAGAGATCACCTGCAATAATCCTGTTTAATAAAACAGTCTCTTGCAAACATTTACAGTGGGTGGCGGTCTACATTGACACCTATCTTTTGTTTTATTTCAGCACTACCTGTAACTCCATTCTAAGCACTGATATATAGTTTCATAGTTCAGTCTAGGAAAAAGTATCTTTTTACGAAATATTTTCTCTTACCACTATCTCCTCCCTTCTAAGAAATATGTGGCCCATCTGTCATCCATACAGACAGTGAACTCTATTATTCTACCATTGTTTTCGTGAACTGACAACTAAAACCAAAGAATCATTTTCATTAGTGGTGCTGTGGTTTGATCCTCCAAATGTCATGTATTAAGAAATTTAACTTTCAAAATCATATGTTAATGGTATTTTTTTTTTTGTGGTACCAGGGATTGAACCCAGGGGCATTCTACCTCCGGGCTACTTCCCCAGCCCTATTTTTTAGTCTTTATTGTTTGAAACAGAGTCTCACTAAGTTGCAGAGGTCCTAAGTAGCTGAGGCTGGCCATTAACCCGGATCCTCCTGTCTCAGCCTCCCAAGTATTGGGATTACAAGTGTGCACCACCACTCTCAAATAATGGTATTTGAGAGGTGGGATTATTGGGAGGACATTGAGTCATGAGGTCTTTCCCATCATGAATGGATTAACCCATTCATAGACTAATGGGTTATAGAATATTGGTTTCACTATAAAAGCAAACTCTTGGGCATGCCATGTGATGCCTTCTATCTTCTGGGGAGTCTGCTAAGAGTCCCCACCAGCAAGAAAGTCCTCACCAAGATAGGCATGGTGGCACATGCCTATACTATCAATACTTGGGAGGCTGAAACAGGTAAATTACAGGTTCAAGACTAGCCTCAGCAACTTAGTGAGACTCTCAGAAACCACCCTGTTTCAAAATAAAACAGGGCGGGGGGTATAGCTCGGATTGAATCCTGGGTTCAATCCCTATTCAATCCCTAGTATAAAAAACAAACAAACAAACAGAAAACCTCTCATTAGATGCAGCCCCTCAACCTTGGACTTACCAGCCTTCAGAACTGTTAAAAATAAATTCATGTTACTTATAAATTTGCCCATTCTCAGGTACCATGTTATAGTAACAGGAATCAGGCTAAGACGATTGATGACAAGGAACTTCCAGCATACTTTATTCTGATTGGTCTTGAAGCTGCTTTCCTAACTTCAGGGTAGTAAGTATAAATGTTGCTGATGAACTGTGTATGATGACACACGCCTGTAATCCTAGTACTTGGGAGGCTGGGTCAGAAGGCTCGAGGACAGCCTCAGCAAGTAATGAGACTCTCAGCAACTTAGTAAGACCCTGTTTTAAAACAAAAAAATAAAAATGGCTGGGGGTGTATCTCAGAGGCAGAATGCCTCTGGGTTCAATTCCCAGTACCATAAATAAATAATAAATAAATAAATATTGCCGATGAAAGAATACCATGTTCACTATCCCTTCAAGTCCAATTTATTAAATCGGAGACAATTTTTGGAACAAGTGTAAAATGTAGTACAAGTAACTGCAAGTTTGTTAGCATGTTACACAGACACACACACACACACAATCTTTTGTCAAAGTGAGAATATGTTGCCATTTGTAGTGGTTATACAGAACTGACAATTTTCTTATTTCTAATAATTTATAATGAAAATATTCAAGCATACAGAAAAGGCAAAATAATTTTACAGTGCACAACCATATTCTCACCATGTACATTCTGTAATTAACATTTTACTTTGCTTGCTTTATCACATATTCTTCCATCTATCTTTCCCTCTATCATCAATTAATCTAGAAGTGAGGATTTAAAGTATTTTTCATAGACTTACTCAATGGATCAGATGCACAAATAGACCTCCTGATTGCTACACCCTGTCCTATGTTCTGCTTTGAATTTAATCTCTTTCATTTGTCAAATTGAATTTAGTTTTCAAATACTGATAGCTCTGTAAAGAGTAATCTTTTCTATTAAGCTCTTGTCTAATTGAAGGAGATTAATCTGGTTGGAAGGCTTTTGATGGTTTATTTATTTAATTTTTTTATTCTTGCAATAGCTCAGCATGTGTCCAGCAGCTCAGATAAAGTATGACTTTCATTCATCTTAATAATTAGATATGCATATAATAATAATTCTATTAAATGTCACTTCTCATTCCCGAACTCTCTTGATTTAATCCAGGATGGTTCTATTGCTGCTACCATATTCTTGTGGACTGCACATGTTAAATTAATTATAAGATTTGAAACATGATTATCTCTATTCATATTTGACTTGCTCTTTGTCCTTTTCACCTTTCAATTTTCTTCTGTACACTCAGTTCTTATTTGCCCCTGTGATAGCATTGAGTGTGAAAGGCATAACAGAAAGCATTAAACATAGAAAACTGGTAAAAAGATAATCAACTTCACATCCCTAAATATGCTTATAATATTTAACACAATGAACTTATGAGTTAAAACATGCCAAATTAAAATTTACATGTAAATGTAGTCAAGGAAATTTTATGGGTTTAAAGCATCTCTTGCTCCCTTACATAATTACTGTGGTTTTAAAAAAAAGAAATGAGCAAATGGATTGAGCCAAGGAATTTTCCCAGGATAATCCAGATCTTTAAATATGGGGTATTTTGTTTTGTTCCCTGTTGTAATAAAACCATAATATCGCCATAGTAGAGCCAACTGTTCAATTTCATCAGAAAAATAATAAAAAAGTCATCTCAGTAAAGTGTCTTGGAACTTCCCAAAGTGCTCCTTGAGAGCAGGAACTACCTTTTGTTCATTATTGTAGTATACTCAGTATCTACCACATGTAGGCATAGAGTGAGTGCTCAAAATATTTTTAAATAAACAAAAATGTAATTCCTGGCCAGGTGCAGTGGTGCATACTTGTAATCCTCGTACTTGGGAGGCTGAGACTGGAGGATTGTGGGTTCAAGGACAGCCTCAGCAACTTAGTGAGACCCTGTTTCAAAATAAAAAGGGCTTGAGGTGTAGTTTGGAGGTAGAATGCCCATATACCCTTTTTAGTATCTGGTTCAATACCAGATATCAAAAGAGATGTAATTCTGGCTGTGTGAGGTGGTACACACCTATAATCCCAATACTTGGGAGGCTGAGACAGGAGGATTGCAGATTTAAGGACAACTTCAGCAACTTAGTGAGACCCTGTTGCAAACTTAAAAAAAAAAAAAAAGATAAGGCTGGGTGTGCAGCTCAGAAGTAGAACCCCCCTGAGTTCAATCACCAGTACCACAAAAATATCATTCTTCCATATTCATATTTTCCATGCCAAGCAAGCTCAGCAGCAATTAATCTGTTGCTCTAGATGAGGGCACCACAAAAATGTATAATGTATCAAAAACCATTGAGCCAGGCGTGGTGGCGCATGCTTGTAATCCCAGCATTTGGGAGGCTGAGACTGGAGGATCCGGGTTCACGGCCAGCCTCAGCTAACTAGTGAGGCACTCCACAACTTAGTGAGACTCGATTTCAAAATAAAGAATAAAAAAAAAATAGGGCTGGGGGTATAGCTCGGAGGTAGAATGCCCCTGAGTTCAATCCACAGTACCGCAAAACAAAACAAAACAAAACAAAACAAAACAAAACAAAACAAAAAAACCATTGAGTTGCACACTTTAAATGAGCGAACTCTGTGCTGTGTGAATTACAACCCAATAGGGCTGTTAAAAAAAAACACAAGAATTTGGGCTCCTAGAAACTCAGCTGAGCCTCATCACTCAAATCACATGATTTATTAAATCAATGTACCATTCACAGCAAGAAGCTAGGGAAGAGGGATGGGGCATGATGATACACTTAGGATAGATAGGATTGTCAGCAGGCTGGACCACACCTGGGTAATGCAATGTTTATATGTCCTACTTCTCTTGTTCTTATCAGCCTTTACTATTGATGGTATGCTTAGGAGGACCAGAGATGAAATTTGAACAAAGGGTCTCTGTAGGTGAAAGAAGCTTAAGCCAGGTATACATACATATTATACTGGTAGAGTGTAAGAGAAGGTCTATTTATTCATAGCAGAAGCTCACTATAGCCCAATGAGCAGGTAAGAACTTCTTTCATTTATTGGTCTAAAATGTCTCAGAGGATACTAATCTATTTGGCCCTGTTTGGTATGAATTTCATCTCCCCCATGTTTTCTTTTCTTCTGTAGCAGAACTGAATATTTTCAATCAATATAGCAAATGCATATTGCAATTAGCTTGTAATATCCTTATTTTATAAATGAAGAATCTGAAGCACAGAAGAGTTACATATAACTTGTAGGACTTGCCAGGAGGAGCAAGAATTCAAATCTAAGTACTTTGACTCAAATGCTCATGCTTTTAGCTGTTATGCTCTACTGACTGAAGATAAGGGTGAGGTTAGGGTCTATAAATGTATGAAGTAGATATCATAAGGAAAGTTCTTAGTACTAGGGAAGTTCATTAGAGAGACTTTCATAGAAAGGCTTATGGAAGTATCATCAACAATTGGTGATGAACTAA
This sequence comes from Graphiurus murinus, assembly GCA_004027655.1. Taxonomy (NCBI): domain Eukaryota; kingdom Metazoa; phylum Chordata; class Mammalia; order Rodentia; family Gliridae; genus Graphiurus; species Graphiurus murinus. The sequence goes on along the minus strand of PVLC010008634.1, from coordinate 51,134 downwards.
AGCTTCATTCTCTCTTCCTTGCCCCAGATGAAGGATGGGGCTAAATGTTTCAACTCAATCCTATAATCACATGTTTCTTCTGGCAACCAGCCCCCATCCTAAGGCTAGTCTGGATCCCCTAGCCATCAGTTGGCTCATTAGCATATAATAAGACATGTCTTTAAAAATTTCAAGGGTTTTCTTTTTTTAGAAGGGGGGTACTGGAGAATGAACTCAGGGGCATTCTACCTCTGAGCTATACCTCCAGACCTATTTTATTTTTTATTTGGAAACAGGTCTCACTAAATTGCTGAAGATCTCACTAAAATGATGAGGCTACCCTCAAACCTGCAATCCTCCTGTCTCAGCCTCCCAAGTACTAGGATTACAGGCTTATGCTACCACACCCGGCTGATTTCAAGGTTTTTAAAAGCTTAATGCCAAGGAATTCAGCTCCTAAGCACCAAATATATATGATATTGTGATTTATAATTAAATATATTTATATCTGTATCTCAGGATATTCCTTATGGTTCTTCCAGTTGTAAATCATGACTCTGTGTATGTGTGTGTTTATTATAATATATTTAGTTTAAAATATATAATGTAATAATATATAATTTAATTTATAATCATATATGATCTAATTTACAATAAATATATGATTTATAATTTAATTGTAAATCACAGTATCACATGTATACATTTTCGGTGGGGATCTAAATTGGCACAGTTACTCTAAATAGGCACAATTCGAAGTTTGAGAGCCTCTTTCAAAATCAAACTCACAATTTACAAATCAACATTTATACACTTGAATAATTAACCTGGAGAAATATAGGTCTCTGTTCATACAAAAATCTTTACATGAATGCCATTAAAAGTTTTATTCATTATAGCCACACACTTAAAACAACTGATTAAACAAGGGGTGCTACATACAAACTATAGAATACTATTCAGTCATAAAAAGAATGAACTAAACTGGGCATGGTGGCACACACCTGTAATCCCAGTACTAGGGAGGCTTAGGCAGGAGGATCACAGTTTCACAGCCAGCCTCAGCTACTTAGTGAGGCCTTCTGTAACTTAGTGAGGCCCCCTATTTCAAAATAAAGAACAAAAATAGGGCTAGGGGTATAGCTTTGGGGTAGAATGCCACTGGGTTCAATCTCCAGTACCACAAAAAAGAATGAGCTATTGATATACACAACAAGGATGAACCTCAAAAAAATTATGCTAGCAAAAAACTCAAAAGGATAGTGCAGAATTCCCTTTATGTAACATGTATGTAACATGTAGCATAGTTATAGGGTGAATAACTGATAAGAGGTTGTTAAGCTTTTTTGTGAAAGATCCTGAGAAGTTCCCAGTCAGGGAGAGAGGGGGAACACAATTCAGGATAAGCAGGATCCTTAAGTGATGGAAAATAATTTTAGCACATGCCAATATGAGACATAGACAAGCCTGGTGGCGCATGGCTTTAATCCTAGTACTTGGGAAACTGAGACATGAGGATTGCAGGTCCAAGGCTATTTTTTTTGTTTGTTTTCACAGTAACACAAGAGAGGGGGGGGAGGGGCAATTCAAGGTAGAATATGGGCCATTTTCAGAGTGGGAGATACATTTGGTGATACATGGCTCTTCTTTTATAGGAGGCTCTTGTGAGGAGTGGGTAGGAGGAGGTATATGGAGATGATAGTCTGGTAGTCACAAGATGATTTAGAATGTTTTTATCATCTGCAGGGTTCTAAGGACATCTTCACTAACTTCTCGGTAAGTATCTTTTTTTCTTTATTCAGGGTATTCAGGGATTGCTAACAGTGCTTAAGGAGACTTCTATTTTGTGTGTGTGGTAGTGGGAACTGAACCCAGGGGCCTTCTACCTCTGAGCTCCACCTCCAACCCGATTTTTTATTCTTTATTTTGAAACAGGGTCTCACTAAGTTGCAGGGGGCCTCACAAGTTGCTGAGGCTGGCTGGGAACCTGGGATCCTCCTGGCTCAGTCTCCCAAGTACTGGGATTACAAATGTGTGCCACCACACCTGGCTCCCTTTTGTATGACCTCGGTCTCTAACCAACAGATATCTCTCTTGCTTAACTATCCCGAGGTTGGATAATTAACAGTTCAAGATTTTTTTTTAAAGTGAGTGAATTTCTAATATGGTGTGGAACTTTTGTGTGGTCTCTCTTGTCCAATCAATAGATACTTCTTTGAGGATAGTCAACAGTGCTCAGGGTAATTAGTAAAGACCTGTAAATTTCTAAGCCATTTGGGAGTAACAGGTCTTGCTGGTAAGGAGGGTAATAGGTCTGGCTTGAGGAGTAAAGGTATTGGGAAATTTTGCTACAGGCTTCCATATTAAAGTTATATATTTAAATGGGTATGGTGATTACAGTACTTGGAAGGCTGAGACAGGAGGATGGCAAGTTCTAGGCCAGCCTCAGCAATTTAGTGAAATCTTCAGTAACTTAATGAGACCATGTTTCAAAATAAAAAAATGAAATAGGACTGAGGGTGTAGTTCAGAGGTAGAATGCCCCTGGGTCCAATCTCCAGTACCACACATACAAAAATGTTACCTTTTCTTTGTTCTTCCTTTATGTCTCCTTTCTACATATTTCTTTTATTTCTTCTATCTTATCTCATTCTGTTGAGAGGACAGTTGAATATCTTGATTGTGGTGGTAGTTATGTAAGCCTACATATGCGGTCATATTTCACGGAGGCATGTACACATTTGTGCTGGTACAGTATAATAGTTGAAATCTGAATAAATTCTACAGTGTGTATTAATATGTTTCTTGGCTTTGGTAATGTGTTATAGTGGTGTAGTGGGAGAAACTAGGGAAAGAGTATGTGAGACATCTTTGAACATTTCTTTTGAAAACACCTGTGAATCTATAATCATTTCTAAATCAAAAGCAAACTGGGTGTGGTGGAACAAGCCTGCAATCCCCGTATGTGATAGGCTGAGATAGGAGGATTGCATGCTTGAGTCCAGCTCACAGTAACTTAGCAAGATCTTATTTCAAAATTACAAATAAAATAAGACTGGGGGTATAGCTCATAGGTAGAATACCCCTGAGTTCCATCACTAGTACCATGCCCCCACACACAAAAAAAAACAGAATAAAAATTAAAAGGGCTGGGGGTTGTAACTCAGTGGTAGAATGCCTCTTGGGTTCAATCCACAGTACCACAAAAAATAAAAACACAATAAGAGAGAGAAAGAGAGAGAGAGAGAGAGAGAGAGAGAGAGAGAGAGAGAGAGAGAGAGAGAGAGAAGTGAATGATATTAGCCACAATTTAACAATCATTTACTGAATGCATTCTATGACCAAGATTCTGATTACTACAGAGTTGAATAAATACATTTTTAATGACCATCTATTCCATTAAAGAGAGTGTTCTTGAGAGGTTTCAATCAATATACCATTAATCTCTCAAAGTGAAACTTGCAATCCAGTAACATAAAGTAATTGAAATCTATCAGCTTCCTTTGAAATTGTTTAATTATGATGATTACATAATTTATTCCTCCCTCCACCACTCTACTGAACCATTTTTGCTAAAACCACCAAAGATGTCCTAAATTGCCAAATGCAAGCCCTAGTTGGCCTCTCTGCAACATTTGTCCTTGTTAATCAATTTCTTCTATTCTTACAGTGCCCAATTACTTCAGCTTTTCTGACATTCCTTTTTTCTAGTTCTCCTGTCTCTCCAGCCATTTTACTTAGTTTTATCCTTACAGTTTATATGCTTTCCTATAACTTTAGTAATAAAATCTATGCTAGTGGTTCTCACATCTTTTTTTCTAATATCAACTTCTCTGAATTTTAGATGCAAATTATGAAAGAATCAGTTGCATCTACTTAAATGTCCTTCATGAATATGCAATTTAACCTAATTCTTCCTTCCTACATGTGCCTTACACATAGTAGATGCTCAATAAATATCTGAATTAAACAGAAATATTCTGGATCTTTGGAATGGTGCATAGTTCTACCATTCCAAAAGTTAGAAATATCAGTGTAATTACTGGCTTTTCTCTGTCACTCTTAAATCTAGTTAATCATGAAATGTATTGATTTTACATAACTGTTTCTCAAATTTAGGCTCTTGCCATTCTTATAGCAATTGCTCTAGTCAGAATCTTCATCATCTTTCTTACTCTTGGCTGCTTGGGGTTGATGGTTACAGAGATTATTGTTTGGCTTCCTGTATTGATTCCTAGAGTGCTAGTATTATGACTTCCTGTAAGTCTGACTCATGGATAGGAAATTGGCTTCCCACACTGGTTTCTGCAGGCTATGGGTCACAGTTCTGTAGGCTGGGTGAGACCTCGCAATCCTCCTGTCTCAGCCTCCCAAGTACTGGGATTACAGGCATGTGCTTCCATGCCTGGCCATAGTTCTATTTTTGTATATGATCTGGCCATTGTCTGTATATCCAGTCTGTCAAGTTTGATGCATTTGGAGAATAGAAGAAAGGCTAGTGTAGAGACAGTATTAAGAACTGAGGTTAAGCCGGGCGTGGTGGTGCATGCTTATAATCCAAGTACTGGGGAGGCTGAGACAGAAGGATTGAAGGTTCAAGGACAGCCTCGGGAATGTAATGAGGCCCTCTACAACTTAGTGGGACCCTGTTTCCAAATAAAAAATAAAATAGTGCTGGAGGTGTAGCTTAGAGGTAGAATGTCCCTGGGTTCAATTGCCAGTACCAAAACACACACACACATATGCACACACACACTCACACACACACAGAGAAAGAGAGAGAGAGAGAGAGAGAGAGAGAGAGAGAGAGAGAGAGAGAGAGAGAGAGAGAGAGAGAGAGAGAGATCTGGTAGGGCCTTAAAAGCCATGATAATAAGATTGGTTTTATTCCATTGTGTTATGAAATCTTTGGAGTATCCTCAGCAGGAGAATGATGTGAGTTGATTTAGATTCATAAGGTTATCTTGGCTGTTTAATGGATTCTAGAAACCACTATCTGGGGATAAGAATAGAAATGGAGTGACCACTAAGGAGTCCATTGCTGTAGTTTATGTTTGAGATCATAGTAGTCTGAGCCAAGGTGGTAACTGTGGAGGTGCTAAGAAGTGGTAGGTTATTTCAACATGCTTGAATGGTACAGCCAACAGAATTTGTTGACGGGTTGGATGTGGGTGAGAAAGAGAAGTCAAGAATATCTTCAGAGCCAGGCGTGGTGGCGCACGCTTGTAATCCCAGCATTCGGGAGGCTGAGACCGGAGGATCCGGGTTCGCGGCCAGCCTCAGCTACCTAGTGAGGCACTCTGCAACTTAGTGAGACCCTGTTTCAAAATAAAGAATAAAAAATAGGACTGAGGAGTATAGCTCGGAGGTAGAATGCCCCTGAGTTCAATCCCCAGTACCGCAAAAAAAAAAAAAAAAAGAATATCTTCAGTGTTTTTGGTTTTTGACTTAAGCAAATGCTGCTATCACTGACAGGAAAAAAACTTCTGTGAATGTTGTTATGTTCCTTCATTAAATTATGACTTAATTCTGTCCCCACACTCAACTAGTCAAGTTTTTCTTCCACTGTGCTTATTAAAGGATAATTTATCAGGACAGACTTAAATGAATATTGCTGACTAACTCTGCTCAGTGAAAAGGAGGAGGAAGAAAAGGAGGAGGAGGAGAAGAGAGAAAAAGAGGAGGGAGAATACGGGGTTTTTATGCTAGGCCAGTAGGCAGGGGTTCTAATTAGGGTACCTCTCTTCCCTTCCTTTCCCCAGTTTTTTTACACTACAATAAAATAAATGCAGACCACCTAGCAAATCTGTTCTTTTTAAGGGGCAAATTGACCTGTTTATTGATATAGTCGTTCTAGGCAAAGTGGCTAGATGTTATGACTGTATATTAAAGAATACAGATACTTATATACATTTAAATCTAGGGTCCTTTTTAAAACAAAATGCCAGGCGTGGTGGCGCACACTTGTGATCCCAGCATTCAGGAGACTGAGACCGGGGGATCCGGGTTCTCAGCTACCTAGTGAGGCACTCCGCAAATTAGTGAGACTTGGTTTCAAAATAAAGAATAAAAAATAGGGCTAGGGGTATAGCTCGGAGGTAGAACGCCCCTGAGTTCAATACCCAGTACCACAAAAAACAAACAAACAAACAAAAAAAACCCCAAAAAACAAAACTACTTTGCACATTTCATTCCTATAGAAAAAGAAACAGATTAACACTCATCAGAATATTATATCCAAATATAGATTAGATATAAATCTGTTAGATTCATTCTCATTCTAAACCATTGTTAGATGCTCAAGTAAGGAAGGTTTTATGCTCTGATTTAAATATGGACTTTTTACTTTTTGTAAACTTGCAAATGCAACATAGGGACCTTTTCTCCCCCTATTATACATGATTATTAATCATAGTGTTATATAGAAATACAGGGAGAAGTAATGTTGGTTAGTAATAGAATTTACATATGAAAGCAAGTGATGCATATTCAATTGCCCCTGTTTTAGAGACTCATTATTATCACATTAGTCATTACTATGTAAGTACTTTGTTTTGATTGATCATATACATGAATCCAATATAAATCTGCCTAGCTATCCTAAAAAGGCTTCCTTCCATTAAATTATGATGAAATAGTCATCAGTATATTCAAATTTTGCATTTCAAATTTTTCATATTGTTCTTTACCTAATTACCATATGCATTTGAAGGTGAGTAAGATTATTATCTACATTTTCATTTTTCTACTTTCAAAATTGTGCTACAATATTGAGTTTGTGACATTACCACTTATTTTTATATAATGTACTACAATAGATATAGCATATATACAATTTAATAAATGATCAAGCAAGATGTATATATAATTTGTAAATGATAAAGCAAATTGAAAAACTCTTACTAAAAGAAAATTGAGCTATTCAAACCTAACTACCTACTAGCAAATACCTGGGACTGGGCAATTATAAAGAACAGAAATCTTTTTTTTACAACTCTAGAGACAGAGAAGTCCAAAATTAAGATGCCTGTGGGTTTTGTGGATAATGGTCTAGTGTCTTTTTGGTACTGGGGAATCGAACTCAGGGCTTTGTGCATGCTAGGCAAACATCTACTCCTGAACTACATTCCCAGTCCTCCTAATATTCTGTTATATTCTGTTACAGCAGTACCAAACAAAGACAAAAATGATACCACAGAACTGGGGTGTGCTAAAACAAACACCCCAAAATGGTGGAAGTGGTTTTGGAACTGGGTAATGGGTGAAGGTTGGAACAGTTTCAAAGGGCATGCTAGATAAACCCTAACTTTCTGTGAAAGGATCACCAAGGATAATTCTGGTAAGGGCTCAGGAAAAGAGGAACACTGTAGAAAAAGCCTCAGGCTAAGTGATCATGAACAGAATATTTGTAGAAATATGGACAGTAAAGACCATTTTGATAAAGTCTCAAATAGAAATGAAGAACAAGATATTGAAAGCTGGAGGCATGAGCTGGGCATGATGTACACATCTATAATCCCAGTACTTGGGAAGCTGAGACACAAGGATCGCAGGTTCAAAGACAGCCTCAGCAGCTTAGTGAGACTCTCAGAAACCTAGCAAGACCTTGTTTCAAAATTAAAAAAATAAAATAGGGCTGGTAGTGTAGTTTGGAGGTAGAATGCTCTTGGTTTTATTCCAAAAAGAAAACAAAAAGCTGGAGGCATATCCATACTTGTTATAAAGTGGTAAAGAACTTGGCTGAATTATCTCCAAGACTTAGGACTTTATGGAAGGCAGAACCTAAGAGCAATGGACTAAAATATTTGGAAGAAGAATATCTTAGCATTCAGGGTGTTGTATGGCTTCTTTGAACTGCTTATGGTAAGATGTGAGAAGAGAGAAATGAATTAAAGATGAAATTTGAAATAAAAAGAGAAGCAGAATGCTGAGACAGGTGGATCACAGGTTTGCAGCCAGCCCCAGTAACTTAGCAAGGCCTTCTGCAACTTAGCGGAGCCTTGTTTAAAAATAAAAAATAAAATAGAGGTGGGGGTATAGCTCAGAGGCACAATGCCCCTGGGTTCAATCCCCAGTTCCATGAGAGAGATAGATGAGATAGATGAGAGGGAGGGAGGGAGGGAGGGAGGGAGGGAGAGAGAGAGAGAGAGAGAGAGAGAGAGAGAGAGAGAGAATACAAAAATTTGTAAAATTCTCAGAATGGCCATCTAAAGAATAAAAAAAAGTATTTAGGAGAAAAAAAAAAAAAAACAAGGATGTAGCCAAGTGACCAGCTAATAAAGCGATTAGTGTGAATAGAAGGAAGCTGAGTGCTTTAAATTGAGACTGTGGGCTAATGACCCTGAAGGTATTTAAGAAATTGTGAAGGCTACTCCTCTGCACCCCTAGAACCTCTGGGCTTGCTGTCCAAGGCAGGCTTGCCTCTGTGCTCCTTGTATGCCAGGACAGTGCTCCTTAGATGCCCCAGGTGTGATGAGTTAAGTAAATCACAATATAGATTGGATCATTGCTCCAGAAGGCACAAACCACAGATCTTGTCATCCTCACAGGTACACAAAATGCAAGAGCTATAGAGGCATGTCGACCTCTATCTAGATTTCAGAGAATGCCTTGGAGAGCCTCAGGGTATAGGCAGAGACATACTAAAGGGGTGGAGCCCCATAGCTATCACCCTAGGGCAATGTCAGTGGAACTGTAGGGTCAGAGCCATTGCAGAGACCCTCCACTTACTGCAATGCCTAGTGGAGCCTTAAGTGAAAGAATACTGAAGAGACCTAAGAACTTTAGAGCCATCTTGTGTAGCTTGTGTAGCAATAGCCTGGGAATGCCTGTAGGCATGCAACTTTAATGCATGAGAGCTGAAATGTGGGCTGTACCCAGAAAAGTCATGGGGCAGAACTTCCTAGAGCCAAGGCCTTGTGAGGCAGGGCAGAGTACCTGGGAACAGGAAGGATTAAAGAAGGCCATCTGGTTTACCATCTGTGAGGTGGGGGGAGATGAGCAAGGAGGTGAGAGACCAGTGGGTGCCAGGGGATCAGGGCCCACTAGCCCACAAGATAACAATTCAAATTAAGGATTGAAATTGTACAAAAGAAGCCTGGCGTGGTGGCGCACGCTTGTAATCCCAGCATTTGGGAAGCTGAGACTGGAGGATCCGGGTTCGCGGCCAGCCTCAGCTACCTAGTGAGGCCCTCCACAACTTAGTGAGACCCTGTTTCAAAAAACAAAGAATAAAAAATAGGGCTGGGGGTGTAGCTCGGAGGTAGAATGCCCCTGAGTTCAATCCTCAGTCCCGCAAAAAAAAAAAAAAAAGAAAAAAAAAAGAAATTGTACAAAAGACATTGGTTCCGCCAAACCCAATTCTGACCAATCATAAAAGAGCAGATGGAGAACCTCAGAACTTTCAACTTCAGGCTTTAAAGTCGATGGTAGCATGAGTTAGGCCTTTTTGGTGCTATTGGAATAGAATAGATGTATTTTTCATGTGAGAAGAACAAGAATTTAAGATCCACAGGTAGAAAGCTATCGTCTGAATGTAATGAGAACTTAATAGCCAAAGTAATAGTGTTGGGAGGTGAGTTGTTTCGTCATGAGGGTTAATTTGCCTTATAAAAGGGATTAATGAAGTGAATTCACACATTTTTTTCCCTTTTCCCTTCCTCCTTTTGCTAGGTGAAAACAAGGGTTCCTCTCTTTTGAAGAACAGTGTACAAAACTCTATCTTGGAAGTGGAGACTGGGTTTTCACCAGACATCAAACTTACTGCTGCCTTTATCATGAACTTCCCTGCCTCTAGAACTGTGAGAAATAAATTTCTGTATTTTACAAATTACTCAGACTTGGGTATTCCGTTACAGTAGCACAAAATAAATTTTCAAATTTGCTGCTTTCACTTAGTGTTATGAACTTAAGTTTTCCCATATCTTTTAGGGGCTTGATAGCTCATTTCTTTTGTGCTCAGAGTACAGTTCCATTGTATCACAGTTTATCCATTTGCCTACTGAAGAACATCATAATTGCTTCCAAGTTTGGGCAAGTTTTGATAAAACTGATATGAAAATCCATATGCAGGTTTTTGTGCTTTCAATTTCTTTGGAGTCAAGAAACACAACTGTTGCATTGAATGGCTAGAGTTATGTTCAGCTTGGTAATAAGCTGCCAAATTGTCTTCCAAAGTGACTATACTATTTTGCATACCCACCAGCAATGAAGGGGAATTCCTATTTTTTTCATCCACACCAGCATTTGATATTGTCAATGTTCTGGATCTGGTTTATTCTAATAGGTATGCAGTGGTATATCATTGCTGTTTAATTTGCATTTCTCTTATGATACATGATTTGGAGTGTCTTCATATGTTTATTTTCTATCTGCATATCTTACTTGGGTGAGTTGTTTGTTAAAGGTGTTTTCTTTCCTCTTTTGTAGTACTGGGGGATACACTCTCAGTTCTTAACTTTTTTTTTTTAAGTTTTGAGACAGGATCTTGCTAAGTTACCCAGAATGACTTGAACCTGCAGTCCTTCTTCCTCAGCTTCCTGAGTTGCTGGGATTACAGATGTGTAGCACTGCACCTGGCTTATTGGCCTGTTTCAAAATTAGGTTATTTTTCTTCTTTGTACATATTTATGGGGTACCACGTGATATTTCCATGCTTGTATGTATTATGTAATGTTCAAATCAAGGGTAGTATATCTATATTCTCAAACATTTATCATTTCTTTGAGGTTTAAATCACTCAAAATCTTCTATTCTAGCTTTTTTCAAATATGGATAGACATTATTATGATCTATAGTCACCTTACTGTGAAATAGAGCACCAGAACTTATTCCTTATTGTATCTGTCAATATTCTTGCAGCTATAGTCTAGAGATTAAAATCTAAAGATTGACCATGTAACATAGAAGAAAGAAAATTTATTTTCTTACAGTTCAGTCCATCTGAGGTCAGGGCCCGTGGATCTGAGAGCATCGCGACAGGAAGCAGAGAAAGGGAAAGCACATGGACTGTGCTTACATCATAGAGGCCAGAAGCAAAAGAACAAACTGAGGGAGGGGGAACCATATATATAATCTCCAAGGCTGCACCTTCAGGATCACCTCCTCCAGCCACACACTACTAGCCTACCAAGTACCACCCAGGTAGATCCATTACAATGGATTTATCCACTTCTGGGATTACAACATTCATGACTCAATTATATCAACCCAGAATATTAATAAGTGAGCTCTTTAGGGGACATTTTATATGTAACTATAACACTCCTATTTTTGCTGAATTTTAATGATTTTAAAATATTTTAGATAACAGTCCTCTTTGGATATGTTGTTTACAAACATTTTCTTCCAATCTGTGGCTTGTCATTTTATTCTCCTGATGGTGCCTTTCACAGAACAGAAATTTTTCACTGTAATTAATTCTTGATTATCAGCTTTTTAAATATATCATTCCTTTTATGTTGTATTTAAAAAGTCATCGTGGAACACAAGGTCATCTATATTTGCCCCTTGTTATTTTCTAGGAATTTTATTGTTTTCTGTTTTAACTTTCAGCCTGTAGCCCATTTTGAATTAATTCTTGTGAATTATATAAGTTCTAGGTCTAGACTCCCTTTTTTACATGTAGATGGCTGATAGTTTCAGCACCATTCCTACCCATTTATTTTATCAATTATTGAGAGAGATATAGAGTTGATTTGATTATAATTGTGGATTTATTTATTTTTCCTTGTAGTTCCATTGGTTTTTGCTTTGTTATAAAGTACATATGTATGTAGAATTGCTGTGTTATTTATTTATTTATTCATTTATTTATTTTGTGGTACTGGAGATTGAACCCAGCGCATTCTAACTCCAAGCTACACTCCCAGTATTTTTTTAAAAGAAATTTTTGAACCAGAGTCTCACTAAGTTGTGGAGGGCCTCACTAAGTAGCTGAGGCTGGCCTTGAACTTGTTATCCTCCTGTCTCAGCCTCCCAAGTACTTGGATTACAAGCATGCACCACCACACCCAGCTTGCTGAGTGATTTTGATAAATTGACACCATTATCATTGAAATAACATTTTGTATCTGGTAATATTTTTACTCTGAAGCTGACTTTATTTTATTAATATAGTCACTCCAGCTTTCTGTGTGTGTGTGTGTGTGTGTGTGTGTGTGTGTGTGTGTATGTATGTGTGTGGTACTGGGTGTCCTACTTCTGAGCTACATGCCCAACTCTTTATTTTTCATTTTGAAACAGGATCTAACTAAGTTATTGCACACTTGACTCAAACCTCTGATCCTCCTGTCTCAGCTGCCCAAGTACTAGGGCTACATTCCTGTGCTACCATCCCTGGCCTCCAACTTTCTTTTGACAAGTATTAACATGCTATCTTTTTCTATCCCTCTACCATTAACCTATTCATGTCTTTATATGTAAACTGCATTTCCTGCAGACAGCATATAGTTGTGTTTTAATAGCTAATATGACAATGTCTGCCTTTTAATTTGGATGTTTCATTCACTTATGTTTACATTTTTGTTTGGTACTAGGGATTGAAACCAGGGGCATTCTACCTCCAAGCTACACTCTTTTTAAATTTTCAAACAGGGTCTTGCTAAGTTGCTGAGAGTCATGCTGAGGCAGGGCAGAGGACCTGGGAACAGGAAGGGTTAAAAGAGGCCATCTGTATAAAGAACAAAAACAGGGAAGATTAATAAGATATAACTATAACAAAAACTAGGCAAGGAAATCAAAACAAAACTTCAGCCCCTTCAGAATCCATTGGCTGGGTTCTGAGGACAACCTGGTCAAACAAGGATGGGGGGCAGGAAGTGAGCAGATAAGTGGTTCCAGGAATCCACCATCCCACAAGATAACGATTCAAATTAAGGACTGAAACTGCGCAAAAAACATTGGGTCAGCCAGGCATGTAATCCTAGTACTTGGGAGGCTGAAACAGGTGGATTACAAGTTCAAATCCAGCCTCAGTGACTTAGCAAGGCCCTCAGCAACTTACTAAGACCCTGTTTCAAAACAAAAACAAAATTGGGCTGGGGGTATAGCTCAGAGGTAGAATGCCCCTGGCTTCAATATCTAGTACCACACACATGAAAAATGACGATGGGTTCCCAAGACACAACTCTGACCAATCACAGAAGAGCATATGGGGGGCTACAAGAAGGCATGGAAGCTCACCTTCCAAGAACTTCAATGATTACTCTCTTTTGGGGACCTCCCCCTGCGTGTGGGGAACTGTTTTTGTCTTCTATCTTTCCCTGATTTTCTATATTCATATATATATATATATATATATATATATATATATATATATATATATGCTCTATATTCTTTCTAAGTGTGTATTTCTATATACTTCATTAATCCTTGAGCTTTATTCATTAAAATATACTGGACAAGAACCCAATAAGAGGAGACATCTTATATCATTTTGGCATCCCAGGTGGGACAACAAGGAAAGGGAAACAGTGAAAAAAGAATTTGGGTACATTGCTAGCTTGCTGGTGCTGGCCCTGAATTTGTAATCCTCCTGTATTCTCCCAAGTACTAGGATTCAAGCGTATACCACCATGCCTGACTTCACATAATTACTAATATGACTAGGATTGAGTATTTACTTTTATTATTTGTTTGTATTTTTCCCATCTGTATTTTGTTCCCTTTTTCCTCTTTTTCTGCTTTCTTTTAGATTAATCAAGTATATTTTGTGATCCCATTTCATCTCTTTTGTTGGCATATTAGCTATTACAATCTTTTTTTTGTTATTTCAATGATTGTTTTAAGGTTTATAATACATACATTTAACTTGTTACAGTATACTTTCAAGTAAAATTGTACCATATTACATATATTTCTATTTATCTCCTCTTGGCCTTTATGCTATTGTTATCATTTTTTTTTTTATTTTTAAGCTTGCTCTAAATCCCACAATTCATTATTGTTTTTCTTAAAAGTATTTCAATGTGATTGAAATAAGAAAAATAGGTATATATTTACCAATTCTTGTGTTCTTCTGTTTACATAGTAATTTTATAGATTAATGGAATTCACTGTGATATTTGTGTACATGTTTTATTTTTAAAGTTATTTCCATCTGATATCATTTTTCTTCTGTATGAAGGAAGTTCTTCAATATTTCTTGGATTGAAGCCCTGATTGGTGATGATTTCTTTCAGGTCTTGTATATCTGTAAATGACTTTATTTTTTATGAAATATATATTGCCAGGTATAGAATTCTAGGTTAATAATTTTCTTTTAGTACATTAAAGATGTCTAATTTCTTTTCTAAAGCATTGTTTCTGGTAAGATACCTGGAAGAATTGTTATTTGTTCCTTTATTTGTAACAAGTCTGTCTACTTTTAAGATTTTCTTTTTCTTATTGATTTTAAGGAGGTTCCTCAAAAGACTAGGAATGGAATCACCATATGACCCAGTCATACCACACATTAGAATATTTCTCAAAGATTTAAAGTCAGAATACTATAGCAATACATGCATAATATTCACAATGGACAAATTATGGAACCAACCTAAGTATGTGTACACACAATTGAGTTTTACTCAGCCATAAAGGAAAGCAAAAATTATGTCACTTGCAGGAAAATGAATGGAACTAGAGAATATTATGCTAAGTGAGATCAGCCAATCTCAGAAAGTGAAGGCTAGTATGTTGTCCCTCATATGCAGAACTAGAGAGAAAAGAGGAAACAGAAGGGATTTCTGATAAATTAAGAGAATTATTAGTAGAACAGTGGAAGGGGATTAGGGGTGTGATTTGGGGAAAGAGAAAGGAAGATTGAGGATGGAAACAGTTCAGATAATGTTATATCCATATATGAGAGTATTTTGATACAGGGTTCCTCTTCTTATTGAGCTCTTGGTCCAGTGAATTGCAATGAATGAAGTTCAAGGACTAATGAAGGGTGGGTAAAATAATTTGAAAGTTTATTTGTAAGACAAAGAAAGATAGAAAATAGAAAGAATAGCTCCCGCACAGAGGAGGTGCTCTTGAAAGGGAGAAGCCTTTGAAGTTCCCGGGAGATAAGCTTTCCCCCTTCTTGTAGTTCTCCATTGGTCAGAATTGGGTTTTTGGGGACCCAATTTCTTTTGCCCAGTTTCAATCCTTAATTTCAATTGTTATTTTGTGGGCCGCCTATAGAGCGGGAGCTGATTTTCCTCAAATGAGAGTTCAACAAGGAGATGAAGTCATTGCTGAGCCAGCCAGCATCCTTCCATCTGCCTGGATGTTCTGCCCTCTGTGAGCCACATTGCACCCTGGATTTCCTGGCCAAGCACCACTTCTTTACCCCCACTGTAGAGTGTGGTCAGCCAGGTTGAGGACAAACTCAATGGTACCTGTTGCCTGGACAGCTACCCTGTCTTTCCTGCTAACTCTGAGCCTGCAAGCATTGCTGTGTAACTATGATCTGTGACTGCCAGACTCCAAGCTGACCACATCCACTGAGAGGGAGGAGCCCTATGATTCCCTCCCCACCTTGGGCTCCAACCCCAAGATGTTGCACAGAAAAAACAAGGGCAGATGGGGCTTTCCTACTGTCTCTAATGCCCAGGTGGCCACCAGATTCAGGCTCAAGGTGACACCCACAGAGGAGCTCAATGTCTTCAGCCACCCATTTCACCCCAGGCAGGAGGCACCAGACTCAGATCCCAAATTACAGAAACAACCCATGTCCTTGAACTCTACCCAGAGAACCCAGCCCTGGTATGGTCTGCACCTCACCCTGCTTGGCCCTGGGATCACAGTGGAGGTGGCCTCCAGCCAGGGCTGCCTCAGGGGCCCTGTCCCACCTCCACTTACTTCTCCTTACCCTCTTGCCTCTTACTTGAACCCTATGCTCTCCCAACTTCCCTCCTTGGTGAGGAGTTTCTCCCCTTCTCTCGCTTCATTGTGTCCAGAGGTGGCCTCCTCCAGAGTGGGGATGGGGACCTTGGGGGAAAAATTCGAAGGGGAAGGGGTCCTTCACCAATCACTCCTAGCTGTTGCACGGTGGGCTCTAATCACCTGGCACCATTTGTCCACCCCCTCCATCCTTTTCCCTTTGATCACATTTGAGATTAATTTATACCAGGTGTCCTCAGAATGCTGCAGCCCAGCCACAGATGGGGTAAAGTTTTGCTTTAATTTCCATAGTCTTTGCCTGGTCATTGTTACCCTCATATCTTATTGATCTTCCCTGTTTTTTTGTTCCTTATAGAGTTTCTTTTAACCCTTTCTGTTCCGAGGTCTTCTGCCCTGCCTCAGTATCACTACCAACCTCACTAAATGTACAGGAGAGAGTAGAGTAAGGGGATGCAGAGGGAAATATAACAAGTGATATGTGCATGAGCATTTGTATCCGTTTGAATCTCACCATGATATATAATTGCAATGCATAATACAAAGGAATTTGGTTAAGATGTATCTTGGTATAATTTTCGATTCATTGAACTTTCTGGATTTGTAAGTTTATATTCATCAATGCTGGAAATTTCAGCTATGTTTTTTCAAATATGTTTTTGTTACCATATCAAAGATTCCAGCTGTTCAAATATGGTTGATATTTTCTCTTCAGACATTGTAGCTTTAATCTCTATAATTAAATTTGGGTCTTCTTTTTATATCTTTTATAGGCTTACATAACTTACTAAACATGAGAAATGCAGTTATAATAATAATTTTAATGTCCTTGTATGCTAATTCTATTATCTGTCAGTTAGTGTGTTTGTGTGTGTGTGTGTGTGTGTGTGTGTGTGTGTTAGTTACTGAGGACTGAACCCGGGGGCATTCTGTCTCCAAGCTACACTCCTAGACCAATTTTATTTTGAAACAGAGTCTCACTAAGTTGCTGAGGGCCTCATTAGGCTGTTGAGGCTGGCCATGAACCTGTGATCCTTCTGTCTCAGCTTCCCAAGTGCTGGGATTAGAGGTGTGTACCACCACGCCCAAGTATGGGTCAGTTTTGATTGATATTTTTTCCTCTTCATTTGGGGTTACATACCTTTGTTTCTTTGCATACCTAGTAATCTTTGACTAAATGCCAGACATTATGGATTTTAACTTGTTGGATGCTAGACATATGCAAATTCCCATAAATCTTTGTGAGTTTTATTCTTGGATATAGTGTGTTTGGAAAAAAGTTTGATCCTTTCAGGATTTCTTTTTATGATTTACTAGGTGAATCTAAAGTAGAGCTCATACTAGGGCTATTATTTATTTGTTTCTCAAATCTTTAGCCTACTGTCCGTTTCCTGATGTCCAGTGCCTTGAAAATCATTATTTCATGTATCTCATATCTTTTTATCTTATTTTTGGTTGTTATAGCCAGACGAGTAAATCTCATCCCTGTTACTCCATCAGCTGGAAGCTAAAGACTTATTTAACATTTTTTTTTTGTTTTTGTGTGTGTGGTACTAAGGATTGAACCCAGAGGAATTCTAACTCCGAGCAACACCCCCAACTCTATTCTATTTTGAAACAAGGTCTCATTAAGTTGCAGAGGGCCTCACTATGTAGCTGAGGCTGGCTTCAGACCTGCAATCCTCCTGTTTCAACCTCTCAAGTGCTGGGATTATGGGAGTGTGCCACCACACTCAGCTCTTATTTAACTCTTAAAATTATCTGCATATATTATTTTATTCACCATTTAATAATGGATATTTTTCAAACATACAAAAAATTAAAACACTGTGCAGCATGCAACTGTATGCTTACCACCTAGATTCTACAATTAACAATACACTGTATTTGTTTTATAATACAACTGTCTTCATCCATCCATCAGACCATCTTTTTTTTTTTTTTTTTTTTTTTTTGGTACTGAGGATTGAACTCAGGGGCATTCTACCTCCGAGCTATACCTCTAGCCCTTTTTTTATTCTTTTATTTTGAAACACGGTCTCACTAAGTTGTGGAGTGAGTGCCTCACTAGGTAGCTGAGGCTGGTCGTGAACCCAGATCCTCCGGTCTCAGCCTCCCAAATGCTGGGATACAAGCGTGGGCCACCACGCCCAGCTTAGACCATGTTATTTGTGTTGCATTTCAAAATAAATTGAAAATTTCAACACATATCACCTTAAATACTTCAGCATAGATATCATTAATTAGAGATTAATATTTGTTTATGGCTCTTTTTTGAGGTAAAAGATACAAATACTACAATGTATAAACCTTAGGTGCACCATTGGATAAATTTTGACAAATTAACAACTGTATAATGTTAACTTCCAACAAGCTATGAAACACCCCCATGGGAAGTTCCTTCCCAATCAACCCCTACTCTTATCTCTCTAAAGGAAACCACCATTTAGATTTTTTACCATAGATAAATACACTGAGTACATATGCATACAATAGCACTGTCAAATATAAATATAATGTGACCCTCAACATAGTGACATGTGTACTTTTAAATTTTCTAGTACCTATGTTACAAAAAGTAAAAATAAACAGGTTATATTAATTAAATAATATATTTAATGTAATTTAATGTATACAAAATATTATCATATTCAACTTGATTAGTGTACAGGTGATGAATGAGATATTTTATATCCCTTTTTTATATATTTTTTGAAATCCAGTGTGTAATTTATACATATAGTACATCTCAATTCAGACTAGTCTTATCAAGTCCTCAATAGCCACATATAGCTAGTAGCTATTCTATTGGACAGTACATTTCTATAACTTATATAAATGTAATTGTAAAATATGTGTCTTTGTCCAATGCATTTTTACTCAGTATGAGTATGTTCTTGAGATTCATTCATGTATTATTTCAGTAAAAATAGAAATTAAATAAAAATGGAAATAAATACTCAACAAGAATAATACATAAGATGGGAGAAGCTGGGTGTGGTAGTACACACCTGTAAATCTCAGTATTTGGGAGGCTGAGACAGGAGAATCACAGGTAGGAGACAAGCCTCAGAATAAGGGAATCACATCCATTGATGTTATGTGCATATGTGATAATACCAATGTCAATCTCAATATCCTGTATGGGGAAGGGGGAGAGTGGGGAAGGAACCAGGGGGAAAGCCCACCAAGTGCTGTGTGCATGGATGTCACTATCACTCTGAACTGCATTATGATGTGAGACTACAATGCACCAATAAAAGTATAAATAAAAAAGAAAATAGGAGGAAAGAAATTGAACTCAAAAAATTCTATTGTGCCCAACTTATATTACAAAAGAGGAGAACAGAATTACTGATGAACTTTATCTTTTACAATGAGTATCATAAATATCGTAATACTTTAAAAGTAATTAACACAATAATACAAATAGAATGCCTACTGATTTCCAAATCAGTACAGGGAGTAAGATGAGATTAAAAATCAACTGAATGGAACTTAGAGAAAGCTAAGTATGGTGGCGCAGGCCTGTAATCCCAATACTTGGGAGGCTGAAACAGGAGGATCACAGGTTTGAGGCCAGTCTCAGAAACTTAGAGAGGTCCTCAGCCTCCTAGAGACACCCTGTTTCCAACACAAAACCAAAAAGGATTAGGGGGTGTAGCTCGGAGGTAGATGCCCCTAGGTTCACTCCTCAAAACCACAAAAAAAAAAAGGAAAAAGAAAAAGAAAAAAAGAATAATAAATAAACTAAGATGATAGTAATAAATCCAAAGTGATTGGTAATCCTAGTAAATGCAAGGCAAATAGGCTGAGAACACCAACTAAAACAGATATTTTAAAATAAATTAAGAAAGATAAATCTGACTAGTACTTTATTTATAAGATACATGCCTAAGTGGAAGAACATGAATACTCTAAGTAAAAGGATAGCAAGTGCATTCCTGGAAAATACTATCCAAAACAAAGTTGATATAGCTCTATTAATTATTCATTCAACAAAATGGACAAACAACTGTAATATATTTACACAATGGAATAAAACCAGTGAAAATTAATAATAAAGATCACAAACAATATAAACTTAATATTAGGCTACCCACATATGCACATATATTTGTATGTATTTTCTATGTGTGGAAGTATAGATATATATGTATGTGTGTTTTATGTATGGAGATATAGGCATATACTGTGTACCTACATATAAACATATTTATACACACACAAACACATTTTTAGAAGTTTCACAGGTCATCTGGTTTAACTTCCTATCAATACATGAATCATTTGAGCATTTTGTAGACAGTATAGCATAATGGTGATCTATGTGTTCTGCAATCAGTTGTTTATGGATGAGAATGCCAGTTCTGTATCACTTAACTGTGTTATCTGGGGCAAGATATGTAACCTTTTTAAATGTCAATATTCTCATAGATAAAATGGGAATGATAGTAAGACCTATCATTTTGTTAAATTTAAATAAAAATGCAGCCAAGCAGTGTGGCACACTCCTGTAACCCCAGTACTTGGGAGGCTGAGACAGGAGAATCACAGTTTCAAGGACAACCTTGTTAACTTGTGAGACCCTGTTTTAAAATATAAAAATAAAACTGGGCTTGGGTGTAGCTCAAGGGTTCAATGCCCCTGAGTTCAATCCCAAGTAACACACACACACACACACACACACACACACACACTGCATGTAGAATATTAAGCATAGAACTTGAGACATAATAAATCTTCAAAACACATTACCAATTATTATTGTTATTATTATATCTGTTATGGTCATCAGTGCCTATTTCACTTTTTTCAGTAATATTCTACTTTGCAAGAAAGCCTTTCCTATTTTGTGGCAAAATCTCTGTTACTCAAAACACAATGAACCAAAATTCTTTCCCCTTAAATGCTCTTTGTTGGTTCTAGTCGTCTTTTGCAACTATATATGTTAAGTCTTTATTGCTTCAATGTGGAAATTCTTCAAAGGTTTGAATTCAATGTCACTTATATTCCAGAATAGTCTCTACCTACAACTGTAGAGTGAACTGTAGAGTATATAAATAATGTTAGAATTAGCTAGGAGATTTCAGCATCACCTACACATATATAAGATTGATGACCATATATTAGATATTCTGGTTGTTTGAAAGGCTTGGTTTAGACATGTAATTAGTTTGTTTCCAGGTATCTAATGAGTTTCAGAATCTAAGATTGGAAATAAGGGAAAGTTGTATGCTTCTTTTTCCTTTGTGTGCGTGTGTGTGTGTGGTACTGAGGATTGGACACAAGCTGCTCTACCTCTGAGCTACACACCCAGCCCTTTTTTATTTTTTATTTTGAAATAGGGTCTCACTAAGTTATCACATGCCAGTCTTGAACCTGTGATCTTCTTGTCTCAGCCTCCCAAATTCTGGGATTACAGGCATGCACCACCACTCTGAGAGTATCTAACTCTCTTTATCTCTACCCATTACCAGTCGAAGGGGAGGAGGGTAAGTCTTAGGCATTGCATCCTTCTCTTAAATCACAGCCATAGCCTCTCAATTGGTCTCCCTGCATTCTCCCTTGTCCTCCATGTTTATAATAAAGTTAAAATTCATAGCACTGCCCACAATTTTCTGCATGCTCCAGTCCCTGTCAATTTCTCCAGTGTTCTGGAGACTTCTTGCCCTCACTCACTGTCCTTTTTCAAGTGCACCAAGTTTATTTAACCTCAGAACTTCTACATATTCTATTCTTACTATGGAATGTTTAATGTCTTACTCTCTCCTTTTACCCATCCACTAGATTTTAGCTTAGACATCATTTCTTCAGAAAATTCTTCCCTGCCAGCCTAGGTCAGGCCAGGTAGCATCCCCTCTACTTTGTACATACTCAAGTATTATACAAATCTATATAACACAGCGTCCTTGCTATGATTTGGTGGGTGTTGTACGTCCCACTAGCCTATAACTTTCATTAAGGCATAGATTATGTGCTAAGTAAATGTTTACTGAATAAATGAATGAATGTATGAATTTCTGTATTAACTTAAAGTGTAAACTTTTTTTTCTTTTGTACTGGGGATTGAACCCAGGGACCTTCTACCTCTGAGCTACCCAGGCCTTTTTTTTATTTTGAAACAGGGTCTCACTAAATTGTTGAAGGTCTCACTAAATTACTGAGGCTGGCCTCAAACCTGCAATCTTCCTGTCCTAGCCTCCCAAGTACTATACACAGGCATAGTGTAAACTTTTTGATTATAAACTATATATCTCTACAGAGTAGATTGTCTAATCTGTCTCTCTTTTTAGCCTCTATGGTTATATATGATTTAATTAATAAATTCTTGATATGAAAATAAATAGGAATACCTGAAATCATTTGAGTCACTCTTCAAAATCTCACCTACATTTATTAGGTGTGTTTCCTCTTTGTACTCTACATATGTTCCATATTTTGTCTCCTTTTTTTGTCGTACTGGGGATTGAACCCAGGGTGTTCCACCTCTGAGTGACACCCCTAGGTCTATATTAGTTTTTATTTGGGGTCTCACCATGTTGCTAATGGCCTCACTAAATTACTGAGACTGCCTTCGAACCTGTGATCCTTCTGTCTCAGCCTCCTAAGTACTGGGATTACAGGGATGCACCACCATGCCTGGCTTGTTTTCTTTTTATACAATTACAACTCATTTTTTGTGGCTAGAGGAGACTTCTTTAGTCAGTAATTCTTTCCATTTTAATGTCATAGCACTTATTATAGAGCACAAATGGAATTGCTATGTATATTTAAGTCACTGTAAAATTTTAAATAAGAACATTATTTTCACCTAAGAGGAGGTATTCTCATTTCTGGATAGGGAAGGAAGAGATAACAATCATACACTGAAGGATCAACATTGACTGTCAATAGTCAGTCAAATATCAGAGGATTGGGATTTCTGCCCATTCCTTTCATCCACATAAATTAATGCTGCAGGATCTGCCTTTGTGTAACCTTTCCCATAGTCTGTTAATGTGCCTTTCTGGGCTATGAGATTATTTTAGGAGATGACAAAATTGTGCTTATTTATTTTGAATTGTTGGACATGGGGAGTTAATCACCTCTGGAGCTCAATTGTTTGCAGAACTTGGAGTGTTAAAGAATAGATAGCTTTTAAATGTCTATTCGGTGTTCGTAAAGCACAGGACAGTGAAAAGAGTACTAAATAGGAATATTGGAGTGTTAAAGAATGGATAGCTTTTAAATGTCTATTCGGTGTTCATAAAGCACAGGACAGTGAAAAGAGTACTAAATAGGAATACAAAGACTTGTAGTGTAATCTGGGATCTGCCTCTGTGTATCCATGAATGCCTCACAAATCTCTCTCTGGCTCGAGTCCTCGTTTGTAAAACAGACCTCGTCATACCTCTACTCATCACTCACAGGGTTGCTGTGAGGATCCTATGAACAAAATACAAAATGGAAGATAGATCCATTAAAAAATATCCTACCAGGGGATAGAATATGGTAAAGGCTTTTAGCATTTCAGTTACTTGATCTCTGCTGTCCCCTCAGGTCACCCTCACTGGGCTGGAAGTAATTCATTTCTTCACATCTTACAACTAAACAAACAAATGCACCAATAATTTTTTTGCTGTTGTTTTGTTTTGCTTTTTTTGTTTTGTTTTGTTTTTTCAAGGAAGAGAGAGAATAATAGCTGGGTGGTTAGAGAATATGAAAAAATGAGACCTGAAAATGATAAGTCCCACAAATTTGCAATTGTTACAAATTATATTATTGGGATGAAGAGACTAATGTAATGTTCTTTACATTCTCCAGACAATAGATGTTTATTAGCAAACCAGTCAGCATTAATTGTCCAAGATCAAAAATGACATGCTAAATATTAATGCAAATATGTTCTTATTTTTACACAATATGAATCTATTTCAAATGTAAATTATTTCAAACAAAAGAAACCATTTTTTTCTTCCATACAATTCAACATCTTGTGAAAAATCCTTCTTTTGTACAAATGCAAGTGAATAAAACATATTACTAAATATAACCATTCAAATGCATTAAATGTACCCCTTATACCTACCTAGTACGTATGGTAGAATCGCTCACAGTCAAACTCAGTTTTGAGTCCAAAACTTCAGATTTGGCATGAATGGAAAGGTTAGGCTGGATGAACCCATCTTTACTTGATTAATCTTAGTGTTTGCTGCCTAATATATAATGCAAAAGCCTTTTACAGTATACCTCACTTTACATAGCCCATGATTCTGAAATGTACACAATGTGTACTTTAGAAACTGAATTATTTTAAAACACATTAAGAGAGTTTACTATTTAAAGAATCCAAGTGGTGAGTCTTTGTATTAGGTTGAATTATATGAAATTGCTGATATTTAGGCATTTTTTATCTAGAAAATATCAATTACATATGGTTCAATGTAATAAAACGTGAAGCATTTTTCTTTTTATTTTAAAATGGAGTAGTCCTATATGTAACTAACCTATATGTTTATATATCAGCTAATGTGCAATTTTGGGGATAACGGGTGGGGCAGGGAAGTGCGAAGTCAGCATTTTGGACATAAGAATAAGTTCAAATTGTGCCCAATGGTTACCCCATGTGACTCTTTGAGTAGTAATATATGTTAATTAATACATTTGGGGATATAATATAATTTATCATAACATGCAAAAATTCTTTTCTTTACAGTAAGCTTGCTATCATGTAAACATTCAGTTTGTTTTCCTAAAGATTAAATATCATGTGAGTCACCATAATGATGCATCTGCTTATATGCACCTCCATTTATGCTATTGCTGGAAATTGGGGAGTTACATTGCTATTTTAGAGTAATCTGTGCTGTGTGCTTTGGTTAATGCTCAGTAAAGATTTGGATCCCATGGGGTAGTTGTGATGAAAGAGGGTGTTTGTTTTCCAGGTGAGTAACCTGATTACAAATTAAGAATCTCATCCAAACCAGTGCTTAAAAAGCAGTTTTAATTTCCTGAAATTTGGGTTGGGGAAGTCAGATAGGCAGGGAATAGATTTGCAACTTGTGTCCTCATCAGATTCAGCAACAAAGCATTGAGTATCTTGCTATTCACTGATATTGAAAGTATAATCAGTTCATTCATTTATCCAGCCACTGATTTCTCAACAATAAAGTGCATTCAAATACTGTGGGCGCAAAAAGGAGAACCTAGAGTGAAGGGACACTTATGTCCTTAAGAAATTCTGGAGTGTACTGCCAGCTTTTCAGGAAGTCTATATATGGGTGGAAAGAATTAAAATTTTAAAGGGTCTACAGAGACTGGGTATTCAGTAGACACAATGTAAACCACCAAGATGTAATAATATGAGTCATTTTGCATTTTACAAAATATAAAGTGAAAAGGGAACTGTGTGCCCTAACTGAGCCTTAGCCTACCTGCTAATTTGTTCTGAATGGTGCAGAATGCAGCTGCCATTTCTGACAGTGCACAGTTGTAACAGGTGTGGCAGAGTCAGCCTTACTAAGTTTAGCTCTGCATGTGGGGATTTCACACTTTGCAGCCCCTTGGAGAGGGAAGCATTGGCAAATGATTGTGTATAAAAGTGGAAAGCACTTGGGAATTTCACCACCATGCTAGATTTAGATCAGAGTAAAGGGGCCAATCTAAATTGGTTACAGACTATAGAGAGCTACATGTCTGATGGAAGTGGCATTAACTTCACATCCATTCCATTTCTCTCTTACCACCACTACAGTTCCCAAAGGAGCACCCTGTGAAATTTGATCACCACCTTTTTTTAGGTGCAAGGGAGGACCGCACTTTTTTTTTTTTTTTTTTTGAGCAGCTAGAATCTAACATAGGTGTGCGAGTCCTTTGGTGGCAAGAATATGACTGGCTTTCTAATTTTGTAAACAGTACTCATCTCCTTTGGCTTCCTTTTGAAAAGTTAATTTTTAAAAAAATTCAAATTCTCTACTACTCATATACTAGGGTTACTTATGAAAATGGAATTTTTGAAAATATATTTTTCTCCTACAGATACTAAGTGAAACACTTCATCTTTTTGCAGGTACCAGGAAGGGAGGGACGTTTTCAGGGAAAGATAAATGTGACATTTGAGGAAATTGATCTCAATAAGGATTTGTAAGAGAGTATTGGTTAGTACTTTTCTCCTTTGTTACTCTTTGTTTTTCTTGTACTCAGATCTAAAAAGAGTATAGTGATGACTAAATAGCTCTCAGATCATTTTTGGCAAGAAAATCCTGGGACTCAAAAAGCTAGAATGTACTTTCCAAAGCGACAATCACCAAGTGACAGAATACCAAGACTGTTTCATTTCTGCTTTAAAATACAGTTGTCTTCTTTGCCAAGATCACCTTTAAACAAAGTTCATATTTGCGTGCAACTCAATTTTGGAGTGTGATGGGGAAGGAGAAAAAGGCCAAGAAGCTGCATGTATAATGTAGAAATCCTTATTGTGAAAACATTTTGATTCAGTTTTCCCTTGATTTGGGGGCAGCTCATCAACCCACATTTTAGTAATACATCTGCTATTCTCTGAATTTTTCAAAGTCCAGTAGTAGTAATAACACAGATATAATATGCACATTTTTCTTACTAGGTGAATTTATTTATCAGAAATTTCTTCCTGCAAACATTCCCTTTAAATTGAAACAGTTTCTTTAAATGTCTTCTTTCATTTGGGACCACCTGATGGCTAGGATGATCGATAAGCATTGCTCTTTTGGAAAAGGATTAGTGGTTCCTTCTCTTAACCTCTGACATGGTTTAGCTTCATGTCAGCAGAGGTGATTCTTTAGAGCCCAAGTAATAAATTAAAACTCGTCCTTTCCTTGGGGTACCCCCTTGGAACACTCACTTTTCAAAAGCAAATTCTCTTTGTTTGTTCTTGGAGCTTCCAGGGATCTTGTGTTTTAAACGACAGCTGCATATGAATTTCTGTGGTCTGAGGTTTATTCAAGGTCCAGGCTGTCTTCAGTTACTATGGAAACCTGCCCTCCCAACCAGCTGCGTTATATTACTTTTAATGAATGAGTCTTAAACCTCTTAGATATCTCACAAGCAGAGTCAAGATGAAGAATAATGCAAATAAAATATGAACAGCTTGTTATGTGGGAAGCTTCAGGTAAGAAAGCAAGGTTTTCTGGACATCATCAGCATACAAGGGTTCACTGAGATCTGTTAAAGTTCACCTTTATCCTGGCTTTAAGGAGTGGGAATACGACTCTGCATCTCTACATCTGTGAATTGAGGAACACTTTCTGTGCTCTCAGAGGTAATGGGTGAGATGACATGTTTGAGTCGAAGGAGCATTGTGAAGAGCAGGATGAGGAGAATAGCCAGGAGGCTCAGGAATAGGCCCACATACATGTACAGGTTGGAATACTTGTCTGAAGTAGTGTCAACCTCTGTTGCCAAAGTGGGAAAATGAGCCCGCCCAGTAAGATTTCCATGGTACTTGAAATGCACTTCCGTCATCACTCAAGACTTGAGTTGGTACCTGTTTCTATTTTATTTCTATTGCCGTTGAGGCATTCCAGTCACTAAGACTGTCTCTGGATATATTGGAGGTTTTCTGATATAAACCAGTCACTCTCAGAGAGAAATCAGTAGTACATAAGCAAAAAAAAAAAAAAAAAAAAAAAAGCTCTGTTTTAATTTGACAAACGCTGCACCCTCTCTGTCTTCCAGCTCAGCAAGTACCTCCCTCCAAGTAGGTCTTTATTAGAATTTCTTAATAAAAATTTTTAAAATATGTAAATAAAGCTTTATTTTTCACACTCCTACTTTTATACTGATTAACTAAATATGGTGAAACTGCTTTATAATACTGGTATGGGGACAAGAATCTCTTAGGGTGTTCTATCGGAGTTTTACTCTGTTTTGGTAGAGGGAAAGAACACTTCCTTTTACCTACAGATTATCAGATTATCTGAATGTGTGAACTAATTACATGGATTTAATTGTGTTCTTCTCTGAGGAGAATTTCTAAAGTGTTTTGCATATTTCCAGATCAGCATATCTGACTTTTCACCCTTGTCTTTCTGAATCTTCCCTAGGGATGGAGATTGTAAAGTTCCTGCCCAGCTGCACAGCTTGAGGGTTGTAAGTCTAGAAGGATGCTATTTTTCTACAGCTTTGTTGACGTCCCTCACTGTAGACTGGAGGGAAAGTGTTGTCAGACCTGGTGAGCAGGTAGAGGAGGTTTCAGAAATGCTGACGGCAGTAGGTCTAGGCTCAGAAGGTTTAGCTCTTAAGATTCTTCAACAGATTTATTTTCCTGAAAAAAAAAAGATTCAGGTGTCTAAGAAAAACAGATGTCAATTTATTTTGAAATAGAAATGAGCTGATACGTTGCAAAATGGTTTGCTACAGGCAAACTAGTTTTAAAATACTATTATGAGTTTCCATAATTTTGAATGCCTTTTTTTCTATGTGAGAAATAGGTATTAAAAGGTTAAAGGCAGCCTCAGTAACTTAGCAAGAACCTGTCTCAAAAATAAATAAATAAATAAATAAACAAAAAGGGCTGGGGTCATAGCTTGGAGGTAGAATGCTCCTGGTTTCAATCCCTGGTAACAAAATAAACAAATAAAAAGGTTAAAGAAAAATTCAGATCACTAAAGAGCACTAATAACTAGGCTAGATTAGGATAGTGTTTTCCATACTAAATGGTTATAAGATTTACCTGGGATACTTATTAATATACAGACCCTGGGCCTCAACCTAGATTTTTGAATCATAATCTTCACAGTAGGAACTTGGGCATCACTTTAGAGATTCAGACTTTATTGGTCTGGGATGAGGCCCAAGCATTGTTATTTTTTAAGAGCTCCCCAAGTAACTCTAAATTGCAACCAGGACTGGGAACCACAGAACCAGCTTAATCAGTAAAGCCTGCCACCCAAACAAAGAAAACCTAAATTTAAGGATTCATTTTCCAATCTTCAGTTTCCAGTGCCAATTTTTACTGTGATGAATTATGGAATGTAGGCTTCTCCTTTTTTTTTTTTTTCTTCTCAGTTAGGTCTATTGCATGAGAATACATATTTTTTAATTCTCTGTAGACCAGAAGGAATTGAGAGGGTGTGTCTATACTGAGCAAATAACTACATCCTTTATTACTAAGCAAGACAGAACATTATTTTTATTGGAAAATACATTCCAGTGGGTAAATAAGGTAAATTTTTTTTGCAGTACTGAGGATGGGACCTGGGGGCATTCTACCTCCAAGCTACAGCCCCAGCCCTATTTTTTATTTTTTATTTGGAAATGGGGTCTCACTAAGTTGTGGAGGGCCTCACTAAGCAGCTGAGGCTGGCTGCGAACCTGGATCCTCCAGTCTCAGCCTCCCATACAGTCAATTATTTACTGTTGGAATTTCCTAAAATGATTTAGTTGCCATACCAAACATTAATTTTGAAAATGGGTGACTAGAATAAACAATATAAACAACCATCACCTGTCACAATTCTATGTGCAATAGTAGCAGATTGCTGACAATGTAGCCTACTTCTGTCTCTTGTTAACATACCTAAGGAGAGTTAATGGAAATAGCTCCAACAATCACATTATTTTTCTTATCATCTTGCATTTTGCCATTATCATAGGAGCACTTCAGCTTGAAATTTCCATTTCCTACTCTAACCCAGGCACAGTGGCACATGCCTGTTAATCCCTGTACTTGGGAGGCTGAGATAGGAGGATAACAGGTAGAAAACTTCAGCAACTTAGTGAAAGCATGTTTCCACATAAAAATAAAAAGGGCTGGGGGTGAAGCTCAGAGGTAGAATGCCCCTGGGTTCAATCCCCAGTACCAAAAAGAAATTTATATTTCCTAGCCTATATTACTATGTTTTCTATAATCTGTATGTTTCTTAGTCTACCCATTTATTATACCTAACACCCACACAGAGATACCTGGTTTACAAGAAACAAGAGCAGAGAGAGGGTCTCTTCTTTTTTAATCTGTGAAGCAATGGTCTAGGAACCAGTTTTGCTATAATTAATAGTACATATATTTCGAGGTTTGGTTATTTGAGATCGAGGCCCAGAATCCAGGCTAAACATAGGATTTTCAAGTGATTCTTTGCGCATTGCACTTTGACAGCTAACTGTGGTTTTTTGTCTTGATAGTCCACCTGAAGAATCTGTTTTATTGATTTCTTTGAGGTCCTGCTTTATAAAAAGTATTTAAAGCAAGTCAGTGTTATATGTTGAATTGTGTCACCTCAAATGATATGTTGATATCCTTCCCCTCCCAGTACCTGTGAATGTGATCTTATTTGTAAATAAGGTATTTGCAAATGTAATCAATTTAAAACGAGGTCATTGGGTTGGCCCTAATTTCCATGACTGTTGTCCCCATAAGAAGAGGAGAAGATAGAGGCATGCAGGGAGAAGTCAGAAGCAGAGATTGGAGTGATGCATCCATAAGTCAAGGAATGCCTCAGATTGCCAGCAAACACTAGAGGATAGAAGAGGCAAGGAAGGCTTCTACCTTATAGATTTTAGAAAGTTTGTGGCCTGGAAGATGCCTTGATTGCATACTTCTAGCCTCCAGACCTGAGAGAATAAATTTCTGTTGTTTTAAGCCACCTAGTTTATGCAACTTTGTTGTGACAGCTCTAGGAAACGAATACACAGAATAATCACCTTAAGGCCCTAGGGTTTTGGATCCTTTGAGGCAATATTTCTCAGTTTGGTCCCAGGGAAGTCCTTTCATCAGAATAATGCACCTGGTAGGTGCTTATTAACATGCAGATTACAGCTGGGTGTGGTGGCACACGCCTGTAATCCCAGTACTTGGGAGGCTGGGGCAGGAGGATCTCAGGTTTGAGGACAGCCTCAGCAACTTAGCAACATTCTAAGCAACTTAATGAGACCTCATTTCAAAATAAAAAAAGTAAAAATAAAAAATTGCTGGGGGTTTGGCACAGAGGTAGAATGCTCCTGGGTTCTATCCTTAGTACCACAGAAATGCAGATTCTGAGGCCCTTTCTTTTGCTCCATACATCAGAATCTTTAGGGATAGAATCCTGAAATCTCTGTTTGTAACACATTATCCACTTAGAATTTCTAAGTTCAGTCTTCGGGGAATATTTTCACTCCTTACTGTACTTCAGTATTATTTATTAAGATTCTTGAAATATCTATATCTGAGTTCTTCCTGCAGATACTATGATTCACTAAGTCTGTGTGGGGTGTGAACATCTGTACTGCTTAAACGTTCTACAGGTGTGTTCTTTTTTTTTTAATTTTTATTGTAGTAATTCGTGCAATATAGCATACATCTTTGTTAAGTACAAATTGTTAACAACATATTTGCACAAAATTCTCATTTGACCCCTTCCCCGATTCCCTTCCCATTCCCTCTCCCTCCCTCCCCCTAAGGTTCACTTCAGTGAGTGACCTTGATATGATTGTGTAGGTACATCATGTGCTTTAGGGTGTCCCTCTGCCCCATGCATCCACTACAATTAAATCAACTTCTTTGCTTATCGAGGATCTCTCTTTTTCATCTGGAGACCCTCCTATGCCCCATCTTCTCCCTAACATCCACA
>PVLC010008634.1:0-19626 GCA_004027655.1 Graphiurus murinus | reverse complement strand
TCTTTGCAGGGAAATGGATGCAACTGGAATACAGGTGTGTTCTTGATATGCAGCCAAGCTTGAGAAGCATCACTTTCCAAACAGAACAGAGTACTTCACATTCAGGACTCTGACAGTTCCAGGCAACTCACATAGAGGCATCCTGTGATCTCAGCATCCCCCACCCCTGGTAGTAAATGTGTTTTATATATAGTCAGTCTGAGTAGTCTTCCTTCCCCCTACCTCTTCTCTTGCAATTTCTTCACAGAAGAATGATACTAACCCAGAGATAATAACTCAATAGATTTATCACCTTTGTATCTCATAAGTTATCTTTTCATTTGCCTTCCAAAACAGAAGTGGGAGGAAAAATACACACTTGCTGCCAGTGTAAGCCAAGTGAGAGAGACTGATACAGTATTGTAGTATCCTTTTATTTCTTGTTGGACCTTAACTACACAGAATTGGATATGGCTTATGGCACATTGTCATCATTGGCAAATTTAGGCCTTCTTTTGTTTACTTAATAATATAACTAACAACCATAGATAAATATTGGTGAACAAACACCTACCAATTTAAAAAGTAAAAGTAACAGCTAGACACACTGGCACACACCCATAATTCCAGTATTTGAGGCTAGAGGCTAGTACTGGCAATTTAGAAAGACTCTCTCAAAATGAAAAAATAAAAAGGGCTAGGGGTGCGGTTCATCCATACAACATCCTTGGGTACAATCCCTAGCACCACAAACACACACACACACACACACACACACACACACTCTACAAAAAGTGAGATTAAAAATTTACATGATATCTATCTGTGCCCTATCTTATCCTCCTACCTACTTTTCTTCAGAAGTACCCAAGACCCTGAATTTTATTAATCATTACCTTCCTTTTATTTACACACACACACACACACACACACACACACACACACACACACACACACACCTCCCTATGACCAAACAATATGTTAGTTTTGTTTTGATCTATTGAAAAAAGATATCAGACTGTATGTAATCTTCAAATTGCTACTTTTACTGTATGTTATTACTATACAATTTATAACTATTCTAATAAGAAGAAAAAGGAATTAAGCTTTAGAAGCTCACATATTCCCTTTGAGCCTCCTTATTATGTTTGTAATTTACTCTATTATCCTTAGTCTGATACTCAAGGCTGTTGATATCTAGGCTGACCCTAATTTCTCCCATCACCCTCCTTTCTAATCAAACTATAATGCTCACTCTTGACCTACTTCCCTGCTCCCATGTTTTTGGCTGAAAAGTCCTTTCCATCTTCACCTGTCTCTATATAAGGAAATGCTACCATTCGTCAAGGTTCAGCTTGTGAAACTGATCTGGATTTCTAAGCCCAATTTTAATTTTCACCATGTTTTGTATCTCTCCTAGAGAAATTATACTCATCTAATATTTTAGATATCTATCAGATGTATTTCCCCTAAATTCTAATTTATAACCTTCTTGTAGTTCTCTTTCAAATTCTAAACCTTACATAATGGTACTCAGAGTAGCTATTTGATAATAATTGAATAAATGCATGTATATAATGGAATAATTGCACTTAGCACTGATAACTTGAAAAGGAATGTTCTTCTCTAAATCTCTGATTTGACTGTTAACACTATTGTACTTTATTACATGTGGGGCATTGGTTTCAGGACAACTACAGATACCAAAATCAGAGGATGCTCAAATCCCTGATATAAAATGGCATAATATTTACATATTATTTATACACATACTCCTGTATACTTTAAACCATCTCTAGATTACTTATAATACCTAATATAATGTACCATCTCTAGATTACTTATAACACCTAATATAATGTAAATGGTATGTAAATAGTTACTTATACTTGTTTAGGAAATGATGACAGGACACAAAAGTCTGTCCATGTTCAGTAGAGATACAAATATTTTTTTCAAAATTTCACTTTTTTGTTTTTGGTTGTATTCAGGATTGCCTTATATAAGCTAGGTAAGTGCTCTACCACTGAGCTATAACCCCTTTTTGTTTATTTTTTTGAGACACAGTCTTGCTAAATTGCTCAGGCTGGCCTGCTTCAGCCTCCGGAATCACTGACATTAAAGGTGTGAACCAGTATGATTGACTTTTTTCAAATATTTTTTGATCTTCATTTGGTAGAAATTACAGTTAGTTGAATCAACAGATTCAGAAACCTCAGATACAGAGGTCTGACTATGACTTGGAGAAGAGTCTGAATTTCCCTTCCTTAACGCCCCCAACTCTCATTATGTAAAGGAGTCTAAGTTCCAGATTTTAATCTAGAATTAAGGAATAATTAGCTTTAGCAAAAACCCTGCTCTTGATTTGCTATTTCAAATTACACAACTGTAAAGGTAAACTATAGGGGATTTTTTTAAAAAAATGCTTTTTATTGGTACATTGCAATCATACTTCTTTGTTAGGTACATGTTGGTAGAGGCATACCTGCACACATCTCTCATTTAACCCTTCTCTAATTCCTGCTCCATTTCCTCTCTTCTCCAATTTATAATTTTAGAAAGTATAATTTTATTTGTAGATGATTTTCAGTAATGATTGATAATACATTTCCTGCCTCCTATATAATCGATACTGACTTTTCCTTAGGGCTGAATGCTTATTAAATATTTATTAGAATTCAATAAAACTTGAAGAAGCTTAGATGGCAATGATCTTAGCTACAGTTGTCAATGTCTTTAAATGTTTCCTTCAAGGGTTTGGAAAACTAAACATATAATTTCATAAAACTTCTATGGTTTGAAGGGCACCAAACACCCTGCTCACTTCAGACAGGTCTAATCAATTTAGTTCCTTAAATACATTAAGCACTCTGAAATGAATAAATGAAAAGTTGGGTTTTTGTAATTTTCTTTGTTACTTTGGTCCTATATCTATGACAACTTCTCATAAAAGTTTTCCAAACTGTATTGCTAAGTAATTAATAAATTGTACAGATAGTGTGCTTGTTCCATTAAAGCTCTGCACCATTTGGAAAGAAAAAAAGCCATGTAATTTCAAAAAGGACAAAAATTCTATATTCATTCTGAGGGATCTTATTGTGGAGATACCTTTATATAATGAGTTTAGTATTCTGCCATCCTTTCTGAAAAGCTCATACATATAATCAATTTCCAGTCTTTATAAAAGTGATTAAAAGCTATTGAAGGATAAAGAGGAGAGTGGTGAAAAAGTTAATTAAAAGCTATTGAAGGATAAGGAGGAGAGTGGTGAAAAAAGGATGATGAATAAGAAAAATAAAGGAAGAGTGATAGAGGAAGGGAGAAGAGGGAGAGTAGGGAAAGAAAGAAATATGAGGTGAGTAAAAAGAATAAGGAATGAGGGAAACGGATGAGGTGGGAGAAAAAGTGATTAGGAGGGAGAGAAGGAACTGAAGCAGAAAAGTATTGGGGAAGAAGAGAAGGAGAATGGAAAGGGGAGAGAAGTTTAGAGGAAAAGAAAAAGGGAAAGAGATTCATTTAAAAATTGACCAGTATCCAACATTAACTATCTCGCTTACCCCACTTCTAATATAAATCAAATGAACCCATGTTTTTAATATGGACACTGAAATGCCAAATCCTCTGTAATGTTTAACATTATCCTAGTATGTATAACCTCACAGGAGCAAAAATTATAATGCCAGATCATGAATTTTCCTTCTTGAAACAAAAAGGGAACATGGAGCTTTCTTCATCTATCAAGCCCAAGAGGAATGCCTTGGGTGAAACTTGTTTCTAATGAGAGCAGCAAAGTTCTGCAGGAACCTCCAATATCAGGCTGGCATTTACTCAGCAAACCTTCACTGAGTGCCCACCAAGTTCCTGATACTGAACTCAGTGCTAGGCATATAGAAATACATGCACCCTTTTCTTTGTTTTGGTCCTTGAGGAATTACTTTTTATTGATAAACTTCTGAAAGCAATCCACTGGTAATTTTATATTTTTCTGCATGACACTTGCCTATAAAATTTCAGAGCTGAAATCCCAGCAAACAGGCAAGAAAAATGTTCAGTGCAACAGTTAGGAAAAGAAAGTCACAACAATCAATTGCAACAGCTTTCAAGAATTAACACATTCTGTTTGTATACATCTGCCTAAAGAGGGAGAGAAAACTCAAGGAGGTTGGAGCTATTAAGAATATAAAATTCTAAATCAGTCTATGAAAAAACAATTTCACCGGCAAGTGCTCCTTCAATGGCTGGAGCATTAAGTAATAAGCTTGCACAAGTGGGAGTTGCTGTGCCTTCAGCCGCAGATGGTACCTATTTGTCACACCTGCCAATAAATAAAATAATGCCGCTCACTTCACTGTGAATAGCATCATTGTATTTCTAAAATCTCTCTTACCTTTCTGGCTCACAGTATGAATGGGAACTGTCATTTAAGCATCCCTTGTGAAGTGTGCACCGACAGACAACTTGTTCAGGAACATCGCTGGAGTATCTGGAAAATATAAAGAAAGCCTTGTTTTGCCAAACATGTACGACTATGTTCATGCAAAGTAGGCATTCTCTGTCGTCTTCTTGAAGAGTGAGCCCTTTCCAGAAGAATGGAAAAACATATTCTATTAGTTACTTAAAATGCCAGTTATCACTTACAGCTTCGGAGTGCAGTTTCAGATGCCTGTTTCTTGTAAGCTCCAAAGAGCAATGAGAAGTCTGTTTGGATGTGTATGTGTTCTCTGGAACACTTGAATGGAAGCAGCCTGAATTAGTTAAGTCCCCAGCTCCTCCTTTGCAGTCAACGATTTAGAGTATGCAGGGAAGGTAGCGATTTGATTCAGCTCTGCTCTGCCTTAGCAGTGTGGAGCCCCAGAGAGAGGGAGGAGATAAGAGAGAAGCCAGAAGCAAAGTTTGTGTAAGCCTTTTACTTTAACCCCTTAGAGACTTCTTTGTGAATCTGGAGGATTAGCTAAGGCTCACCTTCCTTATAAAAGCTGCTTCGTGTGTCTTTCAAGAGGATCAGATCTCTTGCTCAATTCAAGAGATTTTTCATCCTAGGTCTTACAGTAATATATGCTTAGAATTGAAAGCAAATATGCCAGGGTGTGGTGGTATTTAAATAATTCTGTCTTTATTAACAGAATGTATGTATTTGTGAGTTTCTACATTTGGGAAACATTTTTGTCATACTGGGGATAGAAACCAGCTCAGTTCTACCTCTGAGCTACACCTCCTGCCCTTTTTATTATTATTGTTTAAATTTTCAAACAGGATCTTGCTAAGTTACCACACACTAGTCTCAACCCTGACATCCTCCCATCTTAGCCTCCCTTTGGGAAACATTTTTTAGACACAAGATTAATACATTTAGCTTGAATATTTTGTAGAAACTTAAATATCAGCCTGACTTTCTGGTGGAAGATAGAAAGTCTTTATAGAAAGCATGTTTATCTAGAGTATATGTTCCATTAGAAATGATTCATCCACCTGTATATTAAATGCCATTGCTAGCTTTTATATAGCAAGAGAAAGGAGATTCTCTATATAAAGCATTTCACATAAAGAACTTCATTTTTACTTTTCACAACAACTCTATGACTTGGGTATTATGATCCTCATTTTATAAAGGGGGAAACCAAGGCTTAGGGAAAATATGTCTTGAAATATACTAAGCCTGTAGTGAGCATTTGAAAGCAAGGCAGAATAATGCAGGGTTCTCTGCTCTGTTCACTGTGGCAGGGGTTCTGGACCTTTACATGTCCCAGACTCCTTTGAGAGCCTAATGAAAGCTATAGACCAGGGTTCCCTCCCTCACAAAGTTATTCAATTTCTGTGTCCTATGGCCTCCAGATTAAGAATGGATGAATGTCACCATGTCACTTCTCCAATATTATGTAATTATTAATGCATCATTCATCCAACAATACCTTTTCATCAACATTTTTATGATGGCAACAATAGCAATAGAAGTATTAGTAACAGTGTCTTCCCCATTTTTATTTTGTTCAGTACTGGGAATTGAACTGAGGTCCTTGTGCATGCTAGGCAAGCACCCTATCACTGAGCTACTTCCCCAGCCCTGTCTTGCCAATCTTTAAGAAATTACTGTTTGTTTCCAAATTCCCCTTAACCACTCTCACATTTTCTGTTTTCATTTCCCTCATTCCAGTAGTTACAATGGGTTGAAGCTCTTCTGGAAATCCTTAATGCTTTATCAGCATGATTTGGTACCTTGTTTCTCAAACTGGAGCAGCATGCTTAAGACCATGAAAGTACAGGATAAACCCAGCATTTTCCTAGA
This sequence comes from Graphiurus murinus, assembly GCA_004027655.1. Taxonomy (NCBI): domain Eukaryota; kingdom Metazoa; phylum Chordata; class Mammalia; order Rodentia; family Gliridae; genus Graphiurus; species Graphiurus murinus. The sequence continues at coordinate 13,364 of PVLC010008634.1, read as the reverse complement.
GGACTAATTTTATTTGAATATTTGCATAGGGAGAATATAATTAATTTAAGGGATAATTTTAATCATAGTTTAATAAACCAAACATATTGTAGAATGGAATGTAAATTTTTTGTATGTGTGTGTGCATATGTGTGTGTGGTACTGGGAATTGAACCCAGGGGTATTCTATCTCTGAGCTATATCTCTAGCCTCTTATTATTTATTTTTATTTGAAACAGGGTCTCACTAGATTGCTGAGAGTCTCACTACATTGTTGAAATTGTCCTTGAACTTATGATCCCCCTATCTCTGCTTCCTTAAGTACTGGGATTACAGGCATGCACCACCATGCCTGGCTTGCATGTTTGTTTGTTTGTTTGTTTTGCGGTACTGGGGATTGAACTCAGGGGCATTCTACCCCCAAGCTACACCCCCTGTCCTATTTTTTATTCTTTATTTTGAAACAGGGTCTCACTAAGTTGCAGAGAGCCTCACTTAGTAGCTGAGGCTGGTCATGAATCCCGATCCTCTGGTCTTAGCCTCCCAAGTACTGAGATTACAAGTGTGCGCCACCATGCCCGGCTTTTCTTTTCTTTTTTTTTTTTATGAGAGAAAAACTGCACTCTGATGGGGCATTGTTGGCTTACCCAGACTTCCCCAGGGATATTGCTCACTCTCCTCTGTCATTTGAAGTATTTTGGTGGAAAAGTTCAAAGATCATGCTGTAGCAGGAAAACAGGGAATTTTAAGTCACATAGCCTCCTCTTTGATCTACGTTTTTTGGATTACCTTAAGAAAGTCAATTTCTCTGAGAATCAGTTTTCTCATCTGTAAAGTGAGGTATTATAAAAGGGAGTTTATACAAGAAAATGTTTCTAAATCATGCCTTAGAAACCTTATTCTCAGCTGGGTGTGGTGGCACATGCTTGTAATGCCAGTACTTGGGAGCCTGAGACAGGAGGATCACAAGTTCATGGCCAGCCTCAGCAACTTAGTGAGGCCCTATTTCAAAATAAAGAATAAAAAATAGGACTGAGGATGTAGCTCAGAGGTAGATGCCCCTGGGTTCCATCCCCGGTACCACAAAACAACAACAACAACAAAACCTAATGCTGTCTCAAATTTGTAGATGTTGAAAGAGGATGAGACTACTTGAATCTAACTGGAGGTTTTGCCAGGGTGGTTTAACTTTTCTTACTTAACTAAAGAAAAAATAAGATGTATATAACATGATATTAAAATTCAAAATTTCAGCCGGACATGGTGGCGCACACTTGTAATCCCAGCATTCGGGAGGCTGAGACCGGAGGATCCAGGTTCGAGGCCAGCCTCAGCTACCTAGTGAGGCACTCCGCAACTTAGTGAGACCCGGTTTCAAAATAAGGAATAAAAAATAGGGCTGGGGGTATAGCTCGGAAGTAGAACGCCCCTGAGTTCAATCCCTAGTACTGAAAAAAAAAATTCAAAATTTCAGGAAGATATAATAGATGCCCTACAATAGATGAGAAGTCCTAAAGCCAGATCATCATATACAGAATTTATAAGGGAAATGATTCAGAACAGGTTCTGGGAAATAAAAAGATTATGGAGAGAAGTGGGAACAGAAATCTGTGAAAACATGTATTTGCAGAGACACACACACACACACACACACAGGGGAGAGAGAGAGAGAGAGAGAGAGAGAGAGAGAGAGAGAGAGAGAGAGAGAGAGAGAGAGAGAGACAGAAAGAGAGAGAGAGAGAGACTGATTCTACACCTTGTTTAATAGAGCCACCTTAGAATGGTGGATGTATCCGAGCAACAAGAAGCAACAAGAAGCTGTGGTAAAGGCTAGATCTTAGGAGGAGAAAAAGGAAAACTACTGACCTAAACACAAATATATCAATCCAGGTCTTTCAGATTATAGAAGTGGGATTCTGAGCAATGGAGATCTTTCAAGAACCCACAAAAGAGCCAGAGACAGAGAATGGGAAGCTATTCCACTAAGGAAAAAAAATGACCAATTCCATTAGATCCTTTTCTACTTCTATCCTTAAGAGGCTTAAGATAAGGGCTGGGAAGTGGGAGAGAAAGAAGAAAACCTGTCATCCTTGCTTCTCCAAAGCCAGGTTACCACAACCTATAGGCCTTAGCATGAGGAAGGGGAGAGAACCTTATATTTGAGTAAGACTAAAGAATTCAATTAATATCTTTGAATACCTACTGATTACTGAGTCAAGATTATGTTTTGTCACTTAGAGTAAACTTAGAGCTGCTTATTCTTAAAGACGTGACAGAAAAATCATATGCTCTGTACATGATTTCCATCCAGGGTCCAGGAAAGCTTACCCAAATGGAGTTGGAGTACATTTTCTTAGGACACTGGGAGACAGTAACAAATTATACTTTAAAAATATGAGTTGTAAAGCCGGGCGTGGTGGTGCACTCTTGTAATCCCAGCATTCGGGAGGCTGAGACCAGAGGATCCGGGTTTGTGGCCAGCCTCAGCTACCTAGTGAGGTACTCTGCAACTTAGTGAGACTCGGTTTCAAAATAAAGAATAAAAAATAGGGCTGGGGGTATAGCTCAGAGGTATAATGACCCTGAGTTCAATCCCCAGTACCGCAAAAAAAAAAAAAAAAAAAATATATATATATATATATATATATGTATATATTTATGAGTTGTACTCACTAATTCATTCTTTCATTCAACAAGCATAATAGTGCATATATTATATACCAGGCATTGTGCTGGAAGTCAACGTACAGAGAAACGCAAAGTCCTTGCCCTAAGATTACTTATGCAGGGGTCAATATTTTTTTTTATATAAAGGGCCAGGTCTGTGTCGTCCGTTCTTCATTTTTTATCTAAACTTTTTTTTTTTTTTTTTTTTTTGCGGTACTGGGGATTGAACTCAGGGGCATTCTACCTCCGAGCTATACCCCCAGCCCTATTTTTTATTCTTTATTTTGAAACAGGGTCTCACTAAGTTGCGGAGGGCCTCACTAGGTAGCTGAGGCTGGCCGCGAACCCGAATCTTCCGGTCTCAGCCTCCCGAATGCTGGGATTACAAGCGTGCGCCACCACGCCCGGCTTTTATCTAAACTTTTACAAATGTAAAAAATATCTTATCTTGACAGCTGTACAAAAAGAGGCTATGGGCTCTGGGCACTAGTTTGCTGGTTCCTAAAGTATGGAACAAGCAAAAATTTAAAAACCACCAATTAATTGAGGAGAGTGACCAGTAGAATAGTGAAAAGGGATAAAGGGAGTGAAGTGGGAAGGGGAAAGGGAAGAACTGATGTAAGAAACAACTTAAATTATGCTATGCCCATTGTATGAAGGTAGCACTACCAATATCACTATTGTGTACAGGGAGGACTAGGTAACAGGGTGGGACCTGAAGGGAAACACACCAGGACCTGTGTGCATATTTGTTTGTGAAACTTTGAACCTCACTATGATGTATAATCATAATTCATCAATCAAAGAACAAAAAATAGGTTCACCAATTCCCATGCAACTATTACAATTCTATAGTGCACTAAGGGAACAGAAACACAATAGCATTATCTAACTCTGACAAGGAAAGCATTGATTCTAGGAGCAGACAATGTTGATTTAAGATCTGAAGGATGGGTAGGAGTTAGAGTTACAGGAAGTGACTTGTATTAAAGGCTGAAGGAGCAGCAAGGCTTGAGAGAGCTTGGTTCACTTTAGAAACTACAAACGGGGGAAACAGCATTAAAGAACTTCAGTAGTTTGCTCAAGGTCATGCAACTAGAAAATGATGAAGCCTATATTTTTTTTCCGTGGTACTTAGGATTGAACTCAGGGATGCTCTACCACTGAGCTACACCCTAGTCCTTTTTAATTTTCATTTTGAAACAGGGTCTTACAAAGCTGCTGAGGCTGGCCTCAAACTTGCAATCCTCCTCTCTCAGCTTCACAAGAGCCTAGACTCAAACCCAAGTGTGCCTGACTCCAAACCTACACTCTTTGCCAATGGATTATATTCCTGCCCTAGTACTGAAGCTATATCTAAGATCTACTTCTACTATTTGAAAATCAGCAACTTTGTTTGGCTCACTTCTGATTTTCTAGAGGTGAAAATGTCAAATTTATAAAACAGCTTGCAGACCTTAATTATAAGACTGAGCAAATCAATAATGCTAGGTTGGTTTAATTAGACCTCTAGCTCTCCCTTTTTAAAATAACCCCTTGCCCCAATAAAACTGAGGACACATCACTCAAATCCAAGGATTTGCTTGTTTCTTCCTTGTAGGAAGGTTTTTGTTCTTCTGGTAACTAAGCTCTCGTGCCACTATAATATAATTTCTTACATTGTTTTTACAGATTTAGATATTTAGAAGTTTATGGAAACCTCTGGATTGAAATACATATAATGATTGGTCTAAATGCTGTTCCCATCTTCATTAATCACATTGATGACCTTAGGCAAGTGAGTTTACTCAGCACAGATTAAATGTGTCAGATTTTAAATTGATCGTTGGTAGACTTTTATTGAGACAGCATGGTTTGGAGAGCTAGATTAGCTATGCAGCAACTACTTTCTGAAAAACATTCATCTTAAAGCCTGCCATGTGCTCTTGGAATCAGCAAGAATAGAGTTGGAAATGAGGAGGAAGGAGGAATGTGAATGACACATATCTGCTATTGCAGGTTTTCCAGTGGCCATTGGTTCTTAACCAGGGCTATTCTCACCCAGAGAGAAGCATACTCTTTCTTTTTTTTTAAATTTTAATTGGTGCATTGTAATCATACATCTTTGTGAGATACAAGCTGTTAGAGGCATGCATGCAAACATCTCTCATTTAACTCTTCCCCAATTCCCACCCCGTTTCCTTCCCCCTCCCTCTCTCCCTCCCTCTCATGTTCAGTTTAGTGGTTGACTTTGATATGTTTGTGAATGTACAGCATGTGCATTAGGATGTTTCTCTCCCCCCATCACCTTCAGTTAAGTCACCTTCTTTGCTCATCTAAGATTTCTCCTTCTTTATCTAGAGTCCCTCTTATGACCCACTTACTCCCTAGCTTCCACATACTAGGGAGAATGTCTAGTTTTTTTGTGACTGACTAATCTCACTTAACATAATTTTTCCTGTTCCATCCATTTCCCTGAAAATGACATGATTATGTTCTTCTTTATGGCTGAGTAAAATTCTATTGTGTACATATCCCATAATTTTGTCAAGAACTTCAACAGAGAGCCCATATAATGGGAGAAAATTCTTGCCAACTACTCCTCTGATAGAGGACTAATATCTAGAATGTACAGAGAACTCAAGAAACTCACAGCTAAGAAAACAAATAACCAATCAAAAAATGGGCAAAGGATCTAAATAGACACTACACAAAAGAAGAAATACAAATGGCCTTTAAATGTAGGAGGAAATATTCAGCATCATTAGCAATCAGAGAGATGCAGATCAAAACTACCCTGAGATTTCACCTAACCCCAATTAGAATGGCAATCATCAAAAACACAAACAACAACAAATGCTGGCGACCAGGTGGAGAAGTGCAAACCCTAATACAGTGTTGATGAGATTGCAGATTAGTGCAACCTCTTTGGCAAACAGTATGGAGGATCCTCAGACAAATGGGAATGAATCTACCATATGATCCAGCAATACCACTTCTGGGTATATACCCAAAAGAATGGAAACCAAACTATCAGACTGATGCATGTGTATTCATGTGTGAGGCTGCACAATTTACAATTGCCAAACTATAGAACCAGCCAATATGTCCATCAACAGATGAATGGATTACAAAACTATGGGATATGTATACTCTTTCAAAACAAAGAATTTAGCTGGATGTTGTGGCACATGCCTGACATCCTAGTACCTGAGAATCGAGACTGGAGGACTGCAGATTTCAGGCCAGCCTCAGCAATGTAGCAAGACCCTCAGGAACTTAGTGGGACTTTGTTTTAATTTTAATTTTTAAAATTAAATAAAGGTCTTCTCAGATATAGAACACCCCTGGGTTCAATCCCCAGTACTAAGAAAAATATGTTATCAGACACTCTTGGTCTATACATAGAAATTTTACCTAAGAATGAAGTACTATTCCATGCTTCAGTCTTTGATGCTATAATATAGTCTTTTATTATCTAGTCAGTTGAATGTTATAGCAATGAGTATGAAATTTTTTAGGCTTCTACTCCAAGAAAAAATGTGAAGAATAGCAAAGTGAGAGCTCAAGCTGTATTCAAAATAAGTTTACATGTTTCAGTAAGTTAATGATGAAACACAGATTACATGCATGTATTGCCTCAATATCCCAAATTAGCAAAAGGATACAAAAGATATGAACTTCCAATGGTGAAGAAAATAAGAAAGGGACTGTTAGTGGATGAAAGTTGGATGAAATATGGAAAGCAAATGGAGGAGTGGTAATTTGATGAAATCATATGGGAGAAGCCAGTCTAGAACACTTACAAGAGAAGTTGGCTGCTATCGCTTGGATAAGTGTCTCCCAAAGGTCCATGATTGAAGGCTTGGTCTGTAGTTTGATGCTAGTGGAACCTGGCAGAAACTTTAAGAGTTGAGTCCTTAGGTCATTGGGGACATGTCCTCAAAAGGGACTGTAGAACTAAGACTGTTCTTTCTTTCTCTGCTTCCAGTCCAAGATGTAATCACTTGCTTGCTCCCATACATGTAGCTACCATTGCAATCCATGCCTTGAGACGGTTCATTTAAGGGTCAAACCTTAATGAGTTTGTGCTACACACCATTTAGACTTTGAACTTTCAAAACTGTGGGTTAAATAAACTTCTTTTTCTTTATAAGTTATTTGCCTCAAGTCTTTCATTACAGCAATGCAAAGCTGACTAATACATCAGCCTTCCCTATATAATGATTGGACAGAGAGACCAAGTAAGATGTAAGGTAGAGTGAGGGGGATGGGTGAAGTTATTTTTTACACAGTTTATAGCCTCATTGCCTTCCTCAGTCTGTCAGTCTGGTTAACAGAATTCCCTGCAGATAGATACATCTTCCATGAGCTCCAAAAATTTTGTATGTTATTCTTTACAGAAATTGAGAGGCCCAAGAGAAAAGTCCCCCACATTTTGGCATTTAAGACAGTCCTCTAGCAAAATGGCCAGCTCCTTAATCATGTATACAAAGCTTCTGATCACTTTTTTATTATCCTATTATTCAATCTGAATAAAATATCAATGATCATGATATAGTTAAAGAAAACTTTCAACATGAAAGAGAATAATGAACAAATAGACTCATTAGAGAAAAAAAGAAAAAGAAACATTAGAATTAGTATATTCAGAGAGATTGAAGAAAACATTTCATTCCTATGACAAGAATAGGATAATTGAAAATAATATGAGGACAAGAAAGACCTCTTCCAAATAAAATGATTGTTGAGATGAAAGTGATGGAAGATGGAGTTGAGGAAATATTAAAGAAACTAGAACAAACAGACTCAAAACATGAAGATGAACTATAAGAAACATGAGATAGAAGGTAAATCTTTCATATACATTTGACTAATAGAAATTCAAAAACGAGGGAATAAAAGACAGAATTAACAAAGAAACAATACAAGAGAATTTTCCATAGTATATTCTTGTGAAATTTCAGAATAAAATGTATAAAGACATTCTCAAGGCTTCCAAAGAGAAAAACAGGTTACCTATAAAGAATGAGAATAATATCGACATCAGATTCCTTATCAGCAATCTCACAGGTAAGATAACACTGGAGTAATAACTTCTAAACTCTGAAGGAAAACAACCTTCTTAAACCTAACACTCTCCCTTCCACAAATCAATAGAGGTCTTTTTATTGCATCATTAACATATCACAAAATTTTCAGCTTTTTTTTTGGACTGGGGATGGAACCCAGGGGCATTCTACCTCTGAGCTACGCCCACACCCCTCTTTTATCTTTTATTTTTATTTTATGGTACAGGAGATTGAACCCAGAGCATTCTACCTCTGAGCTACACCTCCAGATGTATTTCATTTTTATTTTGAAACAAGATTTCGCTAGGTTGATGAGAGTCTCACTACTTGCTGAGGCTGTCCTCAAACTCTTTTTTATCTTTTGTTTTGAAACAGGGTCTTGCTAGGTTGCTGACAGTACTGCTAAATTATTGAGCCTGTTCTTGAACTTGTGAACCTCTGACTTAGCCTCCCAAGTTCTGGGATAACAGGCATGAACCATAATGTTCAGCTACCCAAATTGTTCTCAAAATACAGGATCTTATTACTTTAGTTGGACAACCCTTACATCGTATTCACTAGCCTATTAAACTGTTCTTTGTTCTGAGACATAGATGGCATTCCCAAATTTTTGGATATCCTTGTTTTGACCTGTGTGTCTTGCTGATTCAAAGCAGCTGAGTTTAAAACGAGTTCAATGTCATTTCCTCCAAGGATTAACTGATGTTTCTGGACTTGAGATACTAAACCAACAATGCCTGGCCTCATCTGAGTCTAGTAGATACATTTTTCACCCAGTAAATTTTGAATTTCAGAATAGATTCATTCTTCTGAGTAACAAAGTCGATGGGGAAGTGAGCATACATAGACCTCATCTGGTAACAGAGGCCAGTGGAACACTTTTGATCATGCTTTGTACATGAATATGGATAGTGTGATCAGCAGCCAATTACTTCTATTTTCCCAGATTTGTCAACCTGGAGTCTTTTTCTGTCTAAGGAGAATGAGTTCCATGTTGGGACTACAGTTCCTTGGAAGGGTTCCTCTGGGGCCTGTCACAGTAGCTGTTTGTCCCTTCAGAGTGATGTCAACATTTTCTCAAATGCTGACAGTCTGACTGCTTAGAATGGTCTTCATTTGTGAAGTAGATGCAGCAAGGAGAGCCAACCCCAAATTCTATACACTGTTAAATTATCAGTTAAGTATGAGGCTGGAATAAAAGCATTTTTGGACATGAGACGACTCTTGCAATTAATCTGCAACAAAGTTGAGGGTTTAGTCCAGCAAAAAGAAGAAATAAACCAAGAGAGGAAGTCATGAATTCTTGAAAAGAGTAGACTCAACCCAGCGAAGCAGTGAAGCCCCAGGATGGTAGCTATAGATAAAGTATAGAGAGCAATTGTCTCAAGGTGAAGCCTGAAGTTGGAGGCCTGTGGGAGTGAAGTTTCGAGAAAAACAAAACAACATCAACAACAACAACAAAATGAAGCTTACTTGTTAGGATGGAAACTGAAAAGAACCTCCACACAAACGGAGGATATGATACAGGCAAATTATACAAGAGGTGGGGCATTAGAAACTCTAGGAAAAAATGTCAAAGATATACAAGAAATAAAATCTAATGCTTGACACTGAAATGAATGTAATTTACATAGTAACAATAAATGAAAATTTTATTATAGTCATAATAACATGAAAATTTTCAACTTTCATGTTAACCTATAGCCAGATCATAGAAGACAATTATAATCACAGAAAGAAAGAAAAATATTGCAAAAAAAGTGCTGGTGATGAAAGTTGGGAGGTAGAAGGAAGGGAAGAGAGCTGAAAGAACAAGTTTTAAAAGTACTACATTCATAATATGTAAATTTCAAAGCAACTAATGGAGGAGACGAAATAACCTTATGCAGTATCCACAGGTTTCTCAACCATTCATTTTTTTTTTTTTTTTTTTGCGGTACTGGGGATTGAACTCAGGGGCATTCTACCTCCGAGCTATACCCCCCAGCCCTATTTTTTACTTTATTTTGAAACTGGGTCTCACTAAGTTGCGGAGTGCCTCACTATATAGCTGAGGCTGGCCGCGAACCCAGATCCTCTGGTCTCAGCCTCCCGAATGCTGGGATTACAAGCGTGCGCCACCACTCAACCATTCATTTAACCAACCAGGAATCGAAACTATTTGGGGAAAATTGCATCTGTTCTGAATATTTACATATTTTTCCTTCCTCATAATTATTCCCTAAACAATATAGCATAACAACTACTTATAGACTATTTATATTGTATTAAGTATTATAAATAACATAGAAATGATTTAAAGCATATGAGAGAATGTGTGTAGGTTATATGCAAATACAATGTAATTTTATGTAAAGGAGTTGAGAATCTGTCAATTTTGGTTCCCGGACTCCTGTAGATACTATAGTACCTGTAGTACCCTGTGAATACTGAGGATGACACAATTATATTAGATGAGTGGGAGAAGGAAAAGACCTAGTGATATAAACCTTGTATGTAGAGATAGGAGAAGGTAACTATAAGAAGAAACACCTAAATGAGTAAAAGGGGTTCCCCTTGGAGAACAGAAATATGGGATGTAGCATGGTGGAGCAGAATTCTTGTTTTTCATCATAAGCCCTTATGAGATATATATATATGTGTGTGTGTGTGTGTGTGTGTGTGTGTGTGTGTGCGCGCGCGCGCATGCGTGTGTGTTTTACTGGGGATCAAACAACCCAGGGGTACTCTACATCTGGGTTATACTCTCAGCCCTTTTTATTTTGAAACAGTCTTGCTAAGTTGTTGAGGTTCTCACTACATTGCTGAGGCTGGCCTCGAACCTGTGGTCTTCTTGTCTCAGCCTCCCAAGTACTGGGATTACAGGCATGTACCAACACATCCAGCTAATGTAGTACTTTATATTTTGACCCTGTATTTGTATTACATTGATAAATACTTTTTTATTTACTTAAGAAATAAATCTATTTTTATAGTTTTGCTCAATGAAGATGCTTGCCATGGGAAATGAGATTTTTTTTTTTGTAATGGGGATTGAACCCAGGGCCATTCTACCTCTGAGCTATATCCCCAGCCCTGTTTTTAATTTTGTATTTTGAAACAGGGTCTCACTATGTTGCTGAGGCTGGCCTTGAACCTGCAATCCTCCCGTCTTAGCCTCCTAAGTACTAGGATTATAGGTGTGCACCACCAGCCTGACTGAAAATGGGATTTAGATAAGAAATTATCAAGTAATAAGTATTTGTTGATTACTTATGTGCCAAGAACTTTGCCAGGTGCTAAAGGGAGCTCTGGGAGTGTTTAAAACCCAGTCTACACACACACACACACACACACACACACACAACTTAAAATGCAGAAAACGGAAAGCAAATGCATAGTAAAATGCTGAATTAGTAGCTAAGTTATGCCCAATAGAAAATATAGCAGCAAGAATGTGAAGTTAGTTTGGGTTTAGATTAGAGAAGGCTTCATATGGAGCCGGGACATGTTTATGGCCTTAAATTGTGGACAAGATGGGAAGAGGTCAAGTGTGGGAGGAGCATTAGAGGAGGGAAAAGCAACATAAATAATAGCTTGGAGAAGATGTTTTTTTCCTTAGTCGTGTATTAGTAAGAAGAAAATTTTATCCTCTCTAATATCACTTAAATGCTCTTTCTCTTTAAATCTTCTTAATAAAATAACTTTCTCTGAGTGGATTATTTTTTCTTGCTGACAGTGCAGTAAATTTTCTGTCGCTTTGCAAAATGGGAACTGCCATTTACTAAATGAGCTCTTCTCTGTTATGCACTCCCTTGATGCCAAGTCTTAATAAAGACAGATGGGTTTCCCCATCGTGAGGCTGCTTCCCATCTCAGGCTGATGAATATGAGGCTGAGCGCCTGACCTCTTCATTGTCAAATAATATAAAAGGCTTCATACTTATTTATTGCCATACTTTAATTACTAGGGAAAAAGTATCAATTAAGGAACAAAGGTTTTTAAAAATCATCTCAACTAAATGAGGGTGTCTGAGCAAATTAAAACCTTTTTTTTTTCTTTTCTATTTTCTCTCCTTTGGTGGTGAGGGGAGTGAAAAGATAGGCTGACTGGTGTTGTTGAGTTTGTATTTAACGAATATGACCTCACAGTATAATGTTCCATGTACACGAACATGTACATGGCTGGAGTAAGTTCTTCAGACATTAAAGTGGTTTCCTGGTAGTAATGCTGAAGGTTGATTTTATAATATAGTTGTTGAGCCCCAAACCTTTTGTAAAAGGCGTTCATTCCCCATGTGTTGTAATGGAATGTGGGAATACCAGGGACACCCCTTCCTTCAAACCACCCCCAAATATTCCCCTCTTCTGTACATTGCTTAAAATCTTAAATGGCATTCATTCCTTGCTGGTAGGACTTTGCATCTATACAGAGCCTCAGCTGACCTGCAGCTGCTCCTCAGGTCAGATTTTATGACCCTAGTCAGCTTCTAAGAGTTTAATGTGAATTAGTTTTATCTGATTGTGTGTGTGTGTGTGTGTGTGTGTGTGTGTGTGTGTTTTACTGGGGATTGAACCCAGGAATATTCTGCCTCTGAGTTATATTCCCAGCTCTACTTTATTTTGAAAGAGGATCTCACTAAATTACTGGGAGTCTTGCTAAGTTGCTGAGTCTGGACTTGAACCCATGATCTTCCTGTCTCAGCCTCCTAGTACTGGGATTACAGGCATGCATCACCACACTTGCTTCCTCCAACCATATTTTATTTTTCATTTTGAAACAGGGTCTCATTAAGTTGTAGAGAGCCTCACTAAGTTACTGAGGCTGACCACAAACCTGTGATCCTCTTTCTCAGACTCCCAAGTACTGGAATTACAAGCGTGCACCACCATGCCTGGCCACTGAAAATCGGGGAAGGGTTAAATGAGAAATGTGTGCATGTGTGTCTTTACCGGCTTGTACCTAACAAAGATGTATGATTACAATGCACCAATAAAAATAAATGAAACAAAACAAAACTCTTTTTTGTTCATTTTTCCAGATTTAATACAGAATGAATTTGTTCATATCAAAGTTCTATACAACTTTCAAATTTAAATAGGTCCACACTGTTATTTACATAAAACTTTTATTTACTGGATAAGAATTATGTTACATGTTTTTTATTGTCACTTCACTTTAATCCCCAATAATTGTATTTGAATTTCCTTTTTAGGCCGCTTTAAAAGAAATTGAAAAATAATAACTATTTTTTATTCTATTATTTGTTTTTTCTTTATTTCTCTGAATGCTGGCATGTTTTCTGATATAACACTGGAGTTGTAATTTTTCCAGATTTCTTTATTCGTTCATGTATTTAGGATAGATTTTTCAAATTACTAGGCCTGGCATAATATTAATAGTTGTCCTAATAATCTCTCAAAATGAATAGACAATCCCCTTTTTCCTAGTACAAAAATGGATTTTTAAGTGTCAAGGTATTTTCTTTTTTTTTTTTTTTTTTTTTTTGCGGTACTGGGGATTGAACTCAGAGGCATTCTACCTCCGAGCTACACCCCCAGCCCAATTTTTTTATTCTATAGTTTGAAACCAGGTCTCGCTAAGTTGCGGAGTGCCTCACTAGGTAGCTGAGGCTGGTCTCGAACCCGGATCCTCTGGTCTCAGCCTCCCGAATGCTGGGATTACAAG
>PVLC010008633.1:0-57441 GCA_004027655.1 Graphiurus murinus | reverse complement strand
GTACTGATCCTGTTGGGACTCCTAGTTTGTGGAGGCAAAAAAAAGAAGAGGCTGCAGCCGGGCGTGGTGGTGCATGCTTGTAATCCCAGCATTCGGGAAGCTGAGACTGGAGGATCTGGGTTTCTGGCCAGCCTCAGCTACTTAGTGAGGTCCTCCGCAACTAGTGAGACCCTGTTTCCAAATAAAGAATAAAAAATAGGGCTGGGGGTGTAGCTTGGAGGTAGAATGCCTCTGAGTTCAATCCCCAGTACCGAAAAAAAAAAAAAAAAAAAAAAAAAAAAGAAGAGGCTGCAAACGTTTAGGTGCCAGCGACATGGTCCTTGGGGCCCTCGCCCAGCAGCGGCAGAACAGAGCTGGGGCTGAAGTCCCTCTCACTGACATCTTTGCTTGAGCCACATGAAAAGCTGTGCTGGCTCCCAAGACGCAGTTGGATGGGAAAGTCACACTGGATTCCGAGGTTCTAGGCCATTAATGAGTGGGAGCCCACTCAGAGCTAGTAACGGGCTCTCTGGTCATTATTGTAGGACAGTGCAGCGTGGGGTCAGGAGAACAGACCTTGGGCTCTGCTGTGCATCCTTGGGCAGGTTACTTAACCTCTCCCCGCGCCAACTTTCTTACTACAGAATGGTGATACTAGTATCTGGCTTGTAGCTTTGTGATGAGGATTAAACCTATCATACACAAAGCTACAAATAATAGAGGTCCACTCTTTCTTTTTTCTGGGAGGGGGGAATTAGAGATTGAACCCCAGGACATTCTATCTCTAAGCTCCATCTCCAGCCCTATTTTATTTTTTATTTGGAAACAGGGTCCAACTAAGTTGCTGAGGCTGGCCTCGAACCTGCCGATCCTCCTGTCTCAGTCTCCCAAGTACGAGGGTTACAGACATATGCCACTGCGCCTGGTCTAAGCTCACACAGTCAGCAGGTGGCCAGGGCCTGTCACGTGACCACCTCCTGCCCAATCACCTGTGTTTTTGGCAGACCACTCCCTGGAGAGAGCCGTGCAGTGGTCAAGGGCTGGGGTTCAGGTTCTGGCTTCAGCTTCTCACTCTTGTGAAGCTGTTGGTACCAAGAGGAGCAGAGCAGGTGGCAGCTCCCCTGGGGCCGTGTGGTTGAGCCCAGCGGGACAGGGCCCCTCCCCTGGGCCCTCCAGCTGGTGGTACCTGTGCCTTTACAGCTGCCATTCTGGGCCCCCCGGGGCTGTTCCGAAGTTGCCCTGAGTTTATGAGGCTGAGCGAGAGGACCGTACCCGTGTAATAGGGTTGTGTGATATTAATGCGAGGCCGGGTGAGCCGGGGAAGGCAAGTCGTTTTGCCAGTTAATATTCACATTTAAGGAGCGATTTGAGAGTGTGGAAACATTTAAAAGGAATGCTAATTTCCACCGGAGAGATAAATTCTGGGAAGGAAGGAGAGCTTGCAGAGGACAGAACTGGGTGGGGCTGGGATAGAGGTGCCTGCTCAGAATCCAGCTCCCCAGGGGGCTGGTCAAACGTCTCCTGGGGCCTCTCTGTGCCCACCCGACTCCAGGGGCACAGGCCTGTGGGAAGACCCAAAGCAGAAACTGGTACAGCTCAGCATGGTGACGCATGCTTGTAATCTCAGTACTTGGGAGGCCGAGACAGGAGGATCGCAGGTTCGAGGACAGCCTCAGCAAATAGTGAGGCACTCATCAACCTAGTGAGACCCTGTTTCAAAATAAAAATAAAATAGGGGTGAGGGTGTAGCTTGAGGTAGACTGCTCCTGGGTTCAATCCCCAGTACGAAAGAAAGAAAGAAAGAAAGAAAGAAAGAAAGAAAGAAAGAAAGAAAGAAAGAAAGAAAGAAAGAAAGAGAGAAAGAAAGAGAAAGAAAGAAAGAGAAAGAAACTGGTAGGAAGAGGAGACCTGGACTTAGGTTTGGGCCTGGGCTGGGCTGGAACCTCCTGGAAGTGGAGTCTTTGTCTGCTCTGTGCAGAGTAAGGAGAGGGATGGGAGGCGGGCTGTAGCTCAGAGGGATGCTTCTGGAGCTGAGTCTTGAACAATGGCGGGAGGAGGGGATGGGTCCTTACGGAATTCTGACCTCTCATCCAGGGAGAAGGAAGCCTGTCACCTATCCAGAGGCGATTTGGGTGGGATGGGGTGGCCACGGAGGGAGGTGAGACCCAGGCCGCTTCCAGCTGGTGTCCAGGCTCCATGAGGGCCCCACAGAGCAAGAAAGCCAGGGTCATCAGCCTCTTCTTCCTCAAGGGACCCTCTGGGAAAGGTGGATTCTCTGCTCCCGCAGGCTGCGCCCTCAGCCCTGGGGGAGGCTGGGATGCCCGTCCCCTCCCCGCCTCCTTCCTAGAGCCTCATCCCCCAGGATCTGCAGGGACCCCTGAGCTCTTCGACCCCCTCCCTCTCATCACTTCTCCAGCTGACAGTGGGGTGCCCCAGTCCTCCCTTGCTTGTCCGTTCCTTCCATCTTCACCAGAGGTGGGGAGCTGGGGAGTCAGCTCCGGCGCAGCGCGGAGGTGAAGCGGCTTTGCAAGCGCCCAGCGTGGTTATTAATAACGTCTCTGGCTCCCGATGCCTCTTTAATTCCTCTGCTTAAACCACTCTGGAATCCATAACACTTGCCCCTCAGCCTGTGCTTATTCCGCTCCCTTAATGGCTTTTTATGGAGGGACCTTATTGAAAGCTTTTCCCCAGCCTGAGTAAATCATGTCCTCTGGGTCATCCTTGCCTGCAATTTTATTAACTTCTTACAAGAAGTTGGAGGGACCACAGGGAGGCCAGTATTTCCTCTGTGTTCTGTCCTGCCCTGTCCTAGCACTGTCCCTTGCCTGGCTGAGGTCTCAGAGGAGGAAGTGGCCAGGGCCCTTGGAGATCAAGAACAGTCGGGCTCTCCCGACCAAAGGCGCCTCTCTCACACTCTCATCTATTGAGCCTTCTAGGTGGGGAGGGGCTGGGAGCCCAGGAATTCTGAGCTGGACACAGGGAAGCAGGGGTCAGGGCCAGGAGGAAAAGCACTCTTATCAGTTACCAACTGCACCAGCTACCTGGTGCAGAGGGTGCCTGGTGCATTGGTTACTTGGTGCATAGGTTGCCTGGTGCATAGGTTGCCTGGTGCATTGGTTACTTGGTGCATAGGTTGCCTGGTGCATTGGTTACTTGGTGCATAGGTTGCCTGGTGCATTGGTTACTTGGTGCATAGGTTGCCTGGTGCTTTGGCTACTTGGTATATAGGTTGCCTGGTGTGGAGGTTACTTGGTGCATAAGTTACCTGGTGCAGAGGTTGCTTGGTATTGGTTACTTGGTAATACAGGTTACCTGGTGCATAGGTTGCCTGGTACATTGGTTACTTGGAGAATAGGTTGCCTGGTGCATAGGTTGCCTGGTGCATTGGTTACTTGGTATATAGGTTGCCTGGTGTGGAGGTTACCTGGTGCATAAGTTACCTGGTGCAGAGGTTGTTTGGCACAATGATTATTTGTGCACAGGTTGTCTGTGCATTGGGGGTGGGGGAGCAGAACCAGAACAGGACACTGGTGTCCAAAATTGGGACCTGGGAAAGGAAAGGGGCAACCGTGTGCAATTTCTCTGTAAACCTACAGTGGCTTTAATAAAATAGTTTTTCATTTTATTAAAAATAGAACAGGTTAATTTAAAAAAAGGCAAAGAAAGCCCTAGGACCTGGAGGTGCCAAGAAACAAATTGAGGGCTTCCCCCGGCATCTGAGAAAGCCAGGGCCTCTGACTCGGGGATGGTTTTCAGGGGCCAGTGCCTCTCTTGGCCAAGGGAGAAGGGAGGAGAGCAGGAGAGGGTTGGTGGGGCAGGAGCGGGGCTGGGGCTGGGGCCGGGGCTGGGGCCGGGCTGTCCAGGGGACGGGGAGGAGGCTTCTGAAGGGAGCTAGACCTGTCTCTGCCATCTGCTTCCTAGGCTGCGGACAGGGGCCTTCCACAGCCAGGGACCGTGTCAGACCAACATCCAACTACTCCCATTTTTTGGCACTGGGGATTGAACCCAGGGGCATTCTACCTTTGAGCTACACCCCCAGACCTTTTTACTTTTTTAATTTGAAACAGGGTCTCCCTAAGTTGCCCAGGGTCTCCCTAGATTGCTGAGGCTGGCCTTGTACCTGCAATCCTCCTTGTCGTAGCCTCCCAAGTACTGGGATTACAAGAATGCACCACCATACCCCACCCAAGGAACCCTCTTTGGCTTGACTCTAAAGCCCTGAAAGGTGCCGGATCCTCCCCTTTGGCCCGGAGGCTGGCCGCTCTCCTCCCTCCGGCTCCGACCCGGCTGCCCAGTGCCGGCACCTGCACCCTCGCCTCTGTCTGCCTGGCGAGCTCCCTCCTCACCCCGCTTCTCATGATCCAGGTCTCAGCATGTGTGTCTTGTGTCACCTCCCGAAGCACCCTCTCTTGACCCCGCCCCCGTTTTGTAGCTGCATTGTACTTAACACCAGTAGTCTAAATAAAATCCAAGATGACTTCATTTATTTGTGGTTTATTCATTTCCTTGCCCTGGGCCAGAATGTCAAACAGCTCCATGAGGCCAGGGGAGGTGTCTTCATTGCTCTGACATGTTTGTTGAGTGAATAAATGAAACTTCTGCCTTAGAGGAAGGCCACCTGGCTCGTTCCTCCTGCTGGGCAGCTCAGCCTCCTGGGGCAGCAGCCTATCTAGTACCAGGAGGGGTGGGGAGAGAGAACCGGGATGAGGGCGGAACTCCAGGGGGCCACACCGCTCGGGGACAGAGGGACAGGGAGCCATGGTGGGGGGTGACAGGTGCTTCAGCAAGATGGATGCAGCGGCTCTGAGCTGCTTCCTGGGCAAGCAGCTGCCTATTAATAACGGCAGTAACACCTGCCAAGGGGTGCGGGGAGGCCGCGGCCAGGGGGACTGAGTCTGCAGGCAGGGGTGCTCCACAGACAGCGACCAACATTCAACTCCCCTCCTTTTTGGTACTTGGTACCTCCACACCAAGTTGGTGCAGAAACATGGGGGAAAGGGCTCTTGATTTTCCAGAAGACGGGAATGCCACTTTTTATCAAGGCTGGGGAGGGACAGGAGGACGTCCCTTACTGCCTCTGGCCTTGGCTACTTGGGCCCCGAAGAGGCCACAGCCCATTGGGGCAGAGTCTGGGTCCTAGTACTGGGCAGGGGACCCTTTGCCTAGACTCCTTTTGCTTTCTCTTCTCAGGTGGTTCCTGGAGGGCAAGAACGGGAGCGAGGGGCAGGAGAAGGAGAGGGAGAAACCGACGGCATGCAGGCTGCATGGTGGCCGGGAGGGCAGTTTGGGCCCCGTCTGACCGCCCCTCGATTAACCCCTGTCCTCATGGGGGCACATGCCTATAATACTTGGGAGGCTGAGACAGGAGGATCACAGTTTCAAGGCCAGCCTCAGCAACTTAGTGAGATCTTGTTTCAAA
The DNA here is from genome assembly GCA_004027655.1 of Graphiurus murinus. Taxonomy (NCBI): domain Eukaryota; kingdom Metazoa; phylum Chordata; class Mammalia; order Rodentia; family Gliridae; genus Graphiurus; species Graphiurus murinus. The sequence goes on along the minus strand of PVLC010008633.1, from coordinate 52,043 downwards.
ATATAACAATAAGCTGGGCGTGGTGGCGCATGCTTGTAATCCCAGGACTTGGGAGGCTGAGACAGGAGGATCGCAGATTCCCGGTTAGCCTCATCAACTTAAGGAGACCTTGTTTCAAAAGAAAAGAATAAAGTCAGGCTGGGGGTGTAGCTCAGAGGTAGAAGGCCCCTGGGTTCAATCCCCTGTACCATTAAATAAATAAATAAATAAATAAATAAATAAATAAATAAATAAATAAACAAATAACAAACAATAAAAAAGGCCTGGAGGTATAGCTTAAAGGTAGAATGCCCCTGGGTTCAATTCCCAGTACCAAAAAAAGAAAGCAAATTTGGGGGCCAGGTGGCATGGTGGCGCACACCTGTAATTCCAGTACTTGGGAGGTTGAGACAGGAGGATCCTAAGTTCGAGGCCACCTTCAGTAACTTGGCAAGACCCTGTTTCAAAACACAAAATAAAAAGGACTGGGGGCGTAGCTCGGAGCTAGAATGCCCCTGAGTTCAATCCCAAGTGCAAAAAAAAAGCAGAAGCCAAGTTGAGCTGTTGTCTCACTCAACAGGAAAAGAACCACTGTCACGGTTATTTTTAGAGGAAACACAGCACCCTGTCACCTCCTGGGACACCTTCTGTTCCCAGCAGACAGTAAGTAGCTCCCGGGAGCTGCCAAGTGAGGATGCTGTGGACAGCTCTGGCCACCCGGCTGGGTTGCCCCGGCAGGACCCCTCAGTGGCTCCTGGATCCCCCAGCCGCGCCAGCCTCACCTCACCAGGCCACGACCACCAGTTTGGTCTCTATTTTCACCCAGACCCTGTCTCTCACTGGGTCCTGACGCCCTGTCCCCTGTCCCTTCTCTGAGCCTCGATCCCCTATCCTGAATCCTCTGACACTGGAGACATCTATACATCCGTTACCTGGAGTGAGCGAGGGACTTTGAAAACCCCCAGGGGGTCAGGCGTGTGGCCCACGCTTGTCATCTCAGTACTTGGGAGGCTGAGACAGGAGGACCACAGTTTCAAAGCCAGCCTTGGCAACTTAGCGAGGCTCTCAGCAACCAAGGAGACTCTGTTTCCAGATAAGAAATACAAACAGTCTGGGGGGTATAGCTCAGAGGTAGAATGCCTCTGGGTCTCATCCCCCGTACCCAAAAAACAGCCCCCCCAACCCCCAGGGGGTCTCTCTCTCTCTCTCTCTCTTTTTCTGTCCTGGGTATTGGACTCAGAGGCATGCTACCTCTGAGCTACATCCCAGCCCTATTATTATTATTGTTACTACTACTACTACTACTGAAACAGGGTCTTGCTGAGTTGCTGAGGCTGGCTTCGAACCTGCCATCCTCCTGTCTCAGTCTCCCAAGTACTGGGATTACAGGCATGAGCCACCACACCGGCTTCCCCCCAGGGGTTCTCCAGAAGACCAGACTTGCTCCCCCTCCGCACTGCCACCTCCAGAAATGCACTCTGACCTCACCCTCCAGCCCAGCCCCATCCCTAAAGTCCAGATGGGCCCTTGTCCTGTGACCCCCACCAGCTGCAGCTCTGGGTAGAGGCTGCAGCTGGTCTGGAGGCTAGGAGGCCTGCTCCCTCAGTCCTGAGCTGACAGGATGTCATTAGCAGGTTCCTAACTGGGCCACACCTCCCCCGCTGTCAGGACAGCTTGCACATGGTGTCAGGGAAACATCACACCCAGATGTCTGGCTCCCTGGGGGGGGGGTTGTGAAGAGCCGGCCCTCCAGCTCCTTCCAGCTCCTCTCTCTGCACCTCCCCCTGCTGGGGTTGGAGGCTCGGGGTGGCTCTGTGTCCCTGTTAGCGCTCTGCCCTCCCACCAATTGAGGTTTCTTCTCTGAGTTCCTTCCCTGGCTCCCACGCCCCTCCCTCCCAAGATGCTGGAGCCCTAGGAGCAGAATTCGTTAGGGGCATTCTACCTCTGAGCTATACTCCCCAGCCCTATTTTTTACTCTTTGTTTTGAAACAGGGTCTCGCTAAGTTGTGAAGTGCCTCACTAAGTAGCTGAGGCTGGCCGAGAACCTTCGATCCTCCTGTCTCAGCCTCCCAAGTATTGGGATTACAATCTTCCTTCCTTCCTTTTTTTTTTTTTTTTTTTTTGGCAGTACTAAGGATTGAACCCAAAGGCATTCTACATGCCAGCCATACCCCCAGCCCTATTTTACTTTTTATTTTGAAATAGGGTCTCGCTAGGTTGCTGAGGCTGACCTCAAACCCGCAATCCTTCTATCTCAGCCTCCCAAGTACTGGGATCACAGGTATGCACCACCACGCCCAGCTCAGACTCCATTAATTGAGCAACTTCCCTGCATCAGGACGGGGGCTGAGCATAAGCCTCAGGGCCTCACATTGTCAGACAAGACATGGAGGTTTCAGAGATCTGAGTCAAGCCACAGAGCTGTGGGTAGGCTATGGGTCTGGGCGGCTCCTGCCTGGGCTCCTAGGGCCCGGGCTGTCCCTCCTTTCATTGGGGGAATCTGCGTGGGCGTCGGTAGGGGGCAGAATCTGCGAGGGGCTGGTCTGGAGTCGCCTGTGGGGTTGGACTGCTCTCCTGGCCCGCATTGAGTATTTACTCGAGATGAAAGGGGATTGTGGGAGCCGGGCATGGTGGCGCACGCTTGTAATCCCAGCATTCGGGAGGCTGAGACCCGAGGATCCGGGTTCGCGGCCAGCCTCAGCTACCTTGTGAGGCACTCCGCAACTTAGTGAGACCCTGTTTCAAAATAAAGAATAAAAAATATAGGGCTGGGGGTGTAGCTCGGAGGTAGAATGCCCCTGAGTTCCATCCCCAGTGCCGCAAAAAAAAAAAAAAAAAAAAGAAAGGGGATTGCGTGAGCAGAGCAAAGAACTCGGAGAGAGAACAGCGGGGCCCACGTGGGAAGGAGGAATCTTCCTGTCTCCTCCCTTCCTGGGCAGAACACAGCAGGCATGGAAGAGAAGGCCCCCCGGGGGGTGCCTAGGAGGGCCTGGGGTGGGGGTAGAGATGGGGGTGGCGTTCTTGAGTCCTGCCTGTAGCCTGTTGGTCATGACGCCCTCCTGAGGGTGTGCGGGGATCATCGTGTACATGCACTGTATCCCTGCTGTATGCGAAATGCATACACACTGCATTTATAATGTACGTGAGGTGCATATATGGTGTGTATGTATGCATATACGGTACACAGGTAGTGTCTAGACCATGCACATGTAGGACATATGTAGGGCACAGAGAGAGTGTATGTGGGGCACAGGCAGCGCATATACGGTGTATTTGTAGTATACACGTACTCACCATCACCTTCCCGCCATCACCACTCTGGCCTCTAGGGGGCGCGCCGCCCTCCCTCGGGAACCATCCCGGGAGCAGCGGGGCTCCAGGCCCCAAGCCGGCAGGTGGAAACTTGGCTTTTTATTTAGACTGATTTATTATTGAAACAACTTGAATCGGCTTCAAAGTAAGTTAAATGAGACGAGATCTTCACCCCGGTCTCATAAATCAAGGTGCACGCAGAGGAAGAGGGAAACAAAGAAATCACAGAAGCCTGGAAACAGATGGACTTGCGTGGTGTGAATGAGAGAGAGAGAGAGAGAGAGAGAGAGAGAGAGAGAGAGAGAGAGAGAGAGAGAGAGCGCCAGCCAGCCGTCCGCGTGTCCTGGGAATGAATCTTCTTCCTCTGCTGAGGAGCCTGGCCCAGAAACTGTTCCTGCACCTCTCCCTCCATGGTGGGGAGAGGCCAGCGTCTCCAGATCTGGGGCAGCGGAGGTCTGGTCCTTCTCCCTCGGATGTCCCCAGGCCAGGCCTCCTGGACCCCTGGGTCGGGGGGACACCTCTGTGTGGTGTGGCTTGGGAGTTGGGGGCAGGAGTCTCTGGTTCTTGGATGTTTGTGGAGAAATGTGAATTTTTTTTTTTGCACTAGAGATGGAACCCAGGGGCATTCTACCTCTGAGCTATATCCCCTGTCCCATTTTTTTATTCTTTATTTTGAAACAGGGTCTCACTAAGTTGCAGAGAGCCTCACTAAGTAGCTGAGGCTGGCCGCGAACCGGGATCCTCCGGTCTCAGCCTCCCAAGTACTGGGATTACAGGTGTGCGCCACCATGCCCAGCAAAATGTGAATTTTTGAGTCTGGTTAGGAGGCTGTCTGGGGCTACTCAGTGTGTGTGTGTGTTGGGCTCTGTGTGCCCATATGCGTGTGCATGTGTGTGTGTGCATGCGTGTGCATGTGTGAGTGCCTGTGGGTTGGGCAGGGCTTGGTCTGGAACACGGAGTCCACTCTGGATAAAAGAGAGCTGCTGCTGCCTGTTCGGTGGTCCTGACTATGGGCCGCCTCTCCTCTGTGCCAAGCTGCTTGCCCCTAAGAGCTCTGGGGGGGCTCCCTCCTTCCACGGCAAATCCAGACCTGGGCACCCCACTCTCTGCCCAGGGACCCACCGAACGACGGGACATCAAGGGAGTGAAACCCAGGTCCCGAGGGAGGCGGGCAGAGAGGGACATCAGGAAGGGGGCGGGAGAGACAGAGGGGCCGGGAGCACCCAGGAAGTGAGAGGGAGGCAGGAGGGCCCAGAGTGCCGCACAGGAGAGAGGGAAGCCGAGGGCCCGGGGTCGGTGGGGCCCTTCTCATCCTTCCAGGGTGAGCTTAGTTTGTGATATCTCTCCCTCTTTCCCCTCCCTCCCTCCCTCCTTTCTTCCCCTCCCCTCCCCTCCCTTCTTTTTCCTTCCTCCCTCCCTCCCTTCCTTCCTTCCTTCCTTCCTTCCTTCCTTCCTTCCTTCCTTCCTTCCTTCCTTCCTTCCGTGGTACCGAGGATTGAAGTCAGGGGCATTTTACCTCCGAGGTACACTCCTAACCCTCTTTATTATTTATTTATTTTGTAGTACTAGGGATTGAACCCAGGGGCATTCTACCTCCGAGCTACACCTCCAGCCCTATTTTTTATTCTTTATTTTGAAACAGGGTCTCACTAAGTTGCAGAGTGCCTCACTAAGCAGCGGAGGCTGGCCGAGAATCCAGATCCTCCTGTCTCTGCCTCCCGAGTACTGGGATTATAAACATGGACCACTACACTCAGCTCCCCAGTCCTGTTTTTTTTATTCTTTATTTTGAAACAGGATCTCATTAAGTAGCTGAGGCTGACCTTGAACCTGCAATCCTCCTGTCTCAGCCTCCCAAGTACTGAGATTTGCAGGCGAGCGCCACCACGCCTGGCTGAGTTTGCGGTTCCAACCAGGTCCTCCGGCTCTTCTGCAGAAAAACAAACCCTGCTGCCGTCTCTCACCCGCTGTCGCTTTCATTTCACTCTTGTCTTTGGAATAAAGAGAACCAGAGGGTCCCGAGGTGATTTTACACGTCTGACTTTCCATCTCTCCCCTCCTGCCCTCTGTCTTCACTATTCTCCACTCTGTGTGTCTTCGTGCCCGGCGACTGGCCCCGGCTCGGTTGGTGACCCCTCCCCACTGGACACACTGTCATCTGGAGCGGTGGGGTCTCTCTCGGCCACCCCAGCTCCCCATTGCCCTCCTCCCGACGACGCATGGCTGCTCCGGCTCCTGCTCCTTCCCGCTGTCACGGAGGCTCAGCCCGCAGATTGACAGGACCCATAAATCACCGTGGCAAGGCGGGGCTGAGAGGGACAGGGGCAGAGTGCTGACACAGCACCCGCCTTGGGAGCCGCAGGGCCCAGGGCTTGGCGGTGACCGCCGGCTCGCTCCCTTCCTGGTGCAGGGAAGCATCTCTAACTCCTGTGCTAGTGTCGTCTGGCTCCCTGGAGGTGGAACACAGAGAAATAGGTCGGATGTGAAGCAAGTGGGATTTGGGTTAGACTGAAGGAAGAACTTACTTTGATGAGGATTAACATTGGAGAGGGGAACACATGGGGAATGGAGAAACCCCTTGGCAAGGAATTTATGAAATCTGGAAGGATTCTGCTGGATGCCTTAGATAGAGTGGTGCCTGGAGACAGGGGGATGGACTAAATGGTCCACGCAACACAGGAGCCCTTACTCTGTCTCAGGGGTCAGGATTACAAAGAACTTATCAGCAGGTTTTGGATCCACGCAGCGTGGCGTCCGCTCCCAGCCTCCCCCCTGCCCTGCTGTATGAGCTTGGCCAAATCACTCAACCTTGCTGGTCTTGCCTTGAGGAGGCGCCTCGCTGTGGTAGAGCAGATAGCTGAACTCCCCTGCAGCGGAGGCTCTTTGGTTCCCATGCTCTGGGTGACACAGGCTTCCTGCTGCCCTCCCTGTTCAAGACCTGGTGCTGAGCGAGCCTGAGGCGCTGCTGTCTGCCTGCTCCTGTCTGTTTCTGAACCACAGCGTGTAGCTACGACTTTCTAATATAAAAAAGAATTCTTTACTGCCGCAAATGGAGAGGAGTTCAAGGCAGGCAACCTTGTCCCAACCTGGCAGTGCTATCTTGGTTTTGTAAATGTGGCAGTGAAACTCTGGGGGGCTCTGCGCTTGCTGGAGGCATACAGGCCATATGGCGTGGAGAAAAGGGATTTCGATGACCACTGCTTTGTGAGCAGCTTGGTAAATGTGTATCTTCCAAAATCACAGAAGAGAGAAACAGAGAGCGAGAGTCCAATCCTATCATCGGAGGTCTTCCCCCAGCAGGCCGTCGCTAGAGGTATGATGAATGCCGAGAAGGCAAACACATGGCATATGCACCGCCGTCTCCCAGGCTGCAGCCGTGGCAGACATCCCTAATCAATCACAGAGCTGCTTCGTGCTGAGTTAAGCTGCAGCCTCGGAGCTCTGGAAAGCTGCATGGGGTGGTTTTATAAAAAGCAAACTCTGGCCATCTCTGCTGCAGGAGTGAGTTGTCCTGGGGCTGAGGAGCGGCTTCGGCCTAATGTCTAGACTTGAACCCCTGTCCTTGAACTCTTTTGGCAGCTTTCTCTGCCTGATTGATAAACGGGCGTGACTCTGAGACACACAAGGAAATCCATGCAGCACCCGAGGGCGCCGCCCGAGATCCGGCTTCCCAGCGACTGGGGCTCCTGTCCTCCCTGCGGGCGCTCAGTGGCGCTGGCGTTGTTTAGGTCCCTGGCAGGATTTGTCCCAGCTGCCAGACATGGATCAGGCTTGTAAATGGTGGGCCCAGACAAGGGCACCAGGTGTTTAATGAGCTGGAGATGGAGGTGGCTCCTGAAAGCAGGGCCTTTCTTTGGCAGATCAGGTGTGCAGATCAGGTATGCGGCCAGGAACCAGAGGGACACGGTGTGTATGGGGGCCCGACAGTGGAGGAAAAGACGGGAGAAGAGAGAAGGAGATCAGAGGGGAGGGAAATCGTGGCGCGGCCTTGGGCCAGACCCCGAACGCTGGGAAACACGCTCCAGCCTCTAGCAAGTCTTTCCTTCCTTCCTTCCTTCTTTCCTTCCTTCCTTCCTTCCTTCCTTCCTTCCTTCCTTCCTTCCTTCCTTCCTTCCTTCCTTCCTTCCTTCCTTCTCTCTCTCTTTCTTTCTTCCTGGGATTGAACTCAGAGGCATTCTACCTTCAATCTATATCCCCAGCCCAACTTTATTTCTTTCTTTTTTTTTTTTTTTGCGGTACAAGATTGAACTCAGGGGCATTCTACCTCCGAGCTACACCCCCAGCCCTATTTTTTATTCTTTATTTTGAAACCGGGCCTCACTAAGTTGCGGAATGCCTCACTAGGTAGCTGAGGCTGGCCGAGAACCCGGATCCTCCAGTCTCAGCCTCCTGAATGCTGGGATTACAAGCATGCGCCACCACGCCCGGCTCCAACTTTATTTCTTATTTGGAGACAAGGTCTCACTAGGTTGATGAGAGTCTCTCTACTTGCTGAGGCTGTCCTCGAACCTGCGATCCTCCTGTCTCAGCCTCTCAAGTACTGAGATTACAGGCATGCGCCACCAGGCCCAGCTCCTAGTGCCTTTCCCTATGACACTCACTACACCTGGGCTCCTGTGTCGGGGGGAATATATAGACACGGAGTGGTTGTGGATCTGCATTCATGTCTGCCTGAGCCCCATGGAGCTACAGGAAGGCAGAGGGGTCAGCAGAGATGGGTAGACCCGGCTCCAATCCCCAGTCTCCAGTTTCCTCCTCTACAAAATGAGCCTCAACTTTCCCTGAGGGCGGGTGTGACGCCCCACCTGCCCCTAGCCTGTTGAACCTGCAGTTGAGCTTTTGGCGAGTGCTAGACCTGGCGTTTCCACCTTTGTCCATGGGCTTCCTCTCTCTCTCTCTCTCTCTCTCTCTCTCTCTCTCTCTCTCTCTCTCTCTCTCTCTCTCGATCTGATCTTGGGTGGGGAGGGGTTAGTAATTCATTAGGACTCTCTGAACCTCAGCAGCACCCTCCCCCTGGGCTTGGGGGGAGGATGGGACGGGAGCCAGCAGGTCCTACCGCTGTCTATCACCGACGTCTAGACCCTAGGGAACCCATCCCTCCCCCGTCCTTATGCGATGGGACCCTGCAGAGACTGGTGCTAGGTTTAATTTCTTTTCGAGGGGTGTTCCTTTCTTTCCAGGCTCTTTCCCAGGTGCCTTGGTGGGGAGCTTCCTGTTTCTCCCAGTGGTGATTTGGAATGCTGTGTAAACCCAGGGAACCCGAGGAAAGGTGGTTTTTGGTTTTTGTTTTGTTTTGTTTTGTACTAAGGATTGAACCCAGGGGCATTCTGCCTTTGAGTTACACCTCCTGCCCCGTTTTTAAAAATTTGAAATAAATTAAATTTAATTAATAAATTTTAATAAACTTTATATTTTATTTTGAAACAGGGTCTCACTAGATCGATGAGAGCTTGGCTACATTTCTGAGGCTGGCCTTGAACCTGTGATCCTCCTGTCTCAGCCTCCCAAGTACTGGGATTACAGGTGTGTACCACCATGCCTAGCTCGGGGGAAGGTTTAAACTTTGCTTCTGCCACCAAGGGTGAAGGGTGACCTTAGAGAAGGCTCAGGGCTCGGAGGGGCTGGGTGGCAGGGTACTGGCCAGGTGGCCCAGTGTTGGTGAAACACAGCTATGGGCCTGGTACCAGACACTTACTATTAACAGACCATTCGTCATAAAACCAGGAGAATTCGTCAGTCCCTGGCTCCTCACAGAAACCTTGGGGGTCAGGTGCAGTTCAGATGTTGAAATTTTATTTTATATTTTAAAAATGTAATGTTCTCTGTATTTATGAACTGCTCGAACATATTGTTGTTTCTGTAGCGAAACACATATAAGTCATCCTGACCTGTGAGATAAATAAGGACTCTAAGTACCCCTAAGGGCATTTCCGTGCAGGTTTTGCTGCCAAATAAGTTTGGGTTTTTTTTTCTGGCGGTACTGGGGATTGAACCTAGAGGCATTCTACCACCAAGCTATAACCCCAGCCCTTTAAAATCTTGTTTTGCTTGTTTGTTTTGTTCTGAAACAGGGTCTTGTAAGTGACTGAGAGTGTCACTAAGTTGCTGAGGCTGGCCTTAAAACTGCAATCCTCCCGTCTCAGCCTCCCAAATACTAGGATTACAAGTGTGCACCACCATGCCCAGTTCCAAATGAATTTTTTGTTTTGTTTTGCTTTTTCAGTACTGGGGATTGAACCCAGGGGAATTCTACCTCCGAGGTACACCCGTAGCCCTATTTTTTTTTTTTTTAATTCTTTACTTGAAACAGGGTCTCACTAAGTTTCGGAGTGCCTCACTAAGCAGTTGAGGCTGGCCGAGAACCTGGATCCTCCGATCTCAGCCTCCCATGTACTGGGATTACAAGCATGTGCCACCACACCAGGCTTCCAAATGAGTTTTTTTTTTTTTTTTTTGTGGTACTGGGGATTGAACTCGGGCATTCTACCTCCGAGCTATACCCCCAGCCCTATTTTTTATTCTTTATTTTGAAACCAGCTCTCACTAAGTTGCAGAGTGCCTCACTAGGTAGCTGAGGCTGGCTGAGAACCCGGATTCTCCGGTCTCAGCCTCCCAAATGCTGGGATTACAAGCGTGCGCCATCATGCCCGGCCCAAATGAGTTTTGAAAGCCTTTTGGGTTTCAGAGCTTTGGGGACATTGGAGTCGTGCAGAAGGGACACAGGACTGTCCCTTTATGAGCTCTGGGTCAAGCACATTCACTGGATTGAAAGGCTCAGAACAAGCCAGGCGTAGTGGCACACATCTGTAATCCCAATACTTGGGAGGCTGAGACAGGAGGATTGCAGGTTTGAGAACAGCCTCAGCAATGTAGCAAGACCTTCAGCAACTTAGCAAGACTCTATTTCAAGAAACAAAAAAGCTGGGCATGGTGATGCATACTTGTAATCCCAGTACTTGGGAGCCTGAGACAGGAGGATTGCAGGTTCGAGGCCAGCCTCAGCTACTTAGTGAGGCTCTCCGCAGCTTAGTGAGACCCTGTTTCAAAATAAAGAATATAAAATAGGGTTGGGGGTGTAGCTCAGAGGTAGAATGCCCCTGGGTTCAATCCCCAGTACCGCAAAACAATAACAACAACAATAAATAAAAAAGGGTTGGGGGTGTAGCTTTCAGGTCCAATCCCCAGTGCCAACAAACAAACAAACAAACAAACAAATGGCTCGTAAGAGACTTTGAGGTCAGTTTTATTTTTGTTATTGACAGAAGAGGAAATGCGGGCACAGAAGGGTTAAGTAACTTGCCTAAGGACACACAGCTAGTAAGTGGTACAGCTTGGATCAAACCTCTCGGGTGCCAGAGCCTGTCACTGTCACAGCATTTACAATCCTGTGCAGGGAAGGCTGTGTGTTATTACAACACAGGGAATGCAGGTGCCAGGATTTACCCTGCTGGGAAAGACGACCCAGGGGAGGTGGCGTCTGCGTGGAGGCCTGAGGGGCAAGTGGGCACCAGCCACGCACCAGAAATGTATTTTTTATTTTTTTTGCAGTACTGTGGATCGAACCCAGAGGCATTCTACCTCTGAGCTACACCCCTAGTCCTATTTTTTATTCATTATTATTATTGTTGTTATTATTTTGCAGTACTAAGGATGGAATCCAGGGGCGTTCTACCTCCGAGCTGCACCCCCAGCCCTATTTTTTATTCTTTATTTGAAACAGGGTCTCACTAAATTGCAGAGGGTCTCATTAAGTAGCTGAGGCTGGCCGAGAACCTGGGATCCTCCTGTCTCAGCCTCCCGAGTACTGGGATTACAAACGTGCACCACCATGCCCAGCCAGAAAAGTATTTTGAGCCCAGGGAACAGTATCAATAGCACGTGCAAAGCCTGGAAGAGAGAGAAGAAAAGGAGTTGCAGCTGGGATTGGGAAGCAGAGCGTGCGTGTGGCGGGGGGGGGGGTGGGGGTGGGCAGAGGATTAGGTAGGGGCTAGTCCTGTGGGATCTGGGGGCCCTGCTGTTTCCTTCTGGCTCATCCCCCCTCTTCCTGTGGATTCCCATGATGCGAGGAGGTCAGATCATCCTGCTCTCTGGGCCAGGAAGAGGGGAAACTGAGGCACAGGACCATTTCCTCTGTGCACTGCATTTCCGAGTTTGCCGTGCCAACCGGGCTCTGCCTCCCGGGGCTGGCAGTCGGGCTCAGAGCACTGGTTGGGAGCGCTGTGCTTTTTTTGGTACTGAGTGTTAAACCCAGGGGCATTCTACCTCTAAACTACACTCCCAGCTCTTATTTATTTATTTATTTACTTATTTTTTTGTTTTGAAACAGGGTCTTGCTAAATTGCGGAGACTGTCCTTGAAACTTTGATCCTCCCATCTCAGCCTCCCAAGTACTGGGATTATAGGCATGAACCCCGAGTCGGGCATGGTGGTGCACGCTTGTAATCCCAGTATTTAGGAGGCTGAGATAAGGAGGATCCGGGTTCACAGCCAGCCTCAGCTACTTAGTGAGACCCTGTTTCAAAATAAAGAATAAAAAATAGGACTGGGGGTGTAGCTCGGGGGTAGAATGCCCCTGGGCTCAATCCCCAGCACTGCAAAAAAGAAAAAATAGGTGGGAGCCTTCTGGGTCGGCTATATTCATGTTATATTTATGTGGGAGGCCCTGATTCCCTGCTGAGGCTGAGGGTGAGAATTCCACCCTTCCACTGAGCACCTGTACTTCCGTGCTGTAGGGCTGGGGCCCATCAGCCCCCTCCCCAGCCAGCTGGGTGCTTGGCTCCAACCCCCTCCACCCTGGGCTCCGAGATGCATACATTCACTGCCTCTCTCCTGGAGACAAGCCGCAGCCTGACAGATGAAATCTTTATTATGATGATTTTTATTAGGGACATGCACGCGCGTGCGTGTGTGTGAGTGCGGGCACATCTGGGGCCCGGGCGGCCGCTGAAATCCCACCAATGTGGCTCATGAATATTCCGTGGCAGTGCCCGCCACACTTTGCAGTCATCGATTATTTATACGTGAAATAACGAAAGCTTCATGAATAATGAAGTGCCCGAGTCCCAGCTGTGGCATCTGCTCCCTTCCAGCCTGGCCCAGGTGAGGAGCTGGGCAGGGCATGGGAGTTCGTGCCTGTGCTCCCAGTACTTGGGAGGTGGAGACAGGAAGATCACAGGTTCAAGGCCAGTCTCAGCAACTTAGTGAGACCGTCAGCAATTTATGGAGACCCAGTTCAAAGATTTAAAAAAATAGGTCAGGGGTGGTGGTGCTCACTTGTAATCCTAGTACTTGGGAGGCTGAGACAGGAGGATTGCATGTTTGCGGCCAGCCTCAGCTACTTAGTGAGGCCATGTGCAATTTAGTGAGACCCTGTTTGAAAATAAAATAAAGCCGGGCATGGTGGTGCACGCTTATAATCCCAGAATTTGGGAGGCTGAGACTGGAGGATCTGGGTTCTCGGCCAGCCTCAGCTACCTAGTGAGGCACTCCTCAACTTAGTGAGACCCGGTTTCAAAATAAAGAATAAAAAATGGGGCTGGGGGTGTAGCTTGGAGGTAGAATGCCCCTGAGTTCAATTCCCAGTATTGCAAAAAAAAAAAAAGAAAAAGAAAAAAAAATAGGGCTGGGGGTGTACCTTGAAGGTAGACTGCCCTTGGATTCAATCTCTACTACCACAAAAAAAAAAAAAAAAAAAAAAAAAAAAAAAAAAAAAAAAAAAAAAAAAAAAAAGAAAGAAAAGCAAAAGAGGAACCAGCAACCAGCACCCACCAGGACTTAGCTCTTGGTAGGAGGGAGGTGTGGTGGCTCAGGAGTGTGTGTGTGTGTGTATCCTTGCCACACCCAGGGCTGTGCAGCTGGGGCTCTCTCTGCTGGAAACAGCGCAGGAAGGCCCCAGTGGCCAGAGAAAAAAGCCTTGAGTTCTTTGCAAGCTGGGAAAGCATCAGATGTCTCCTGGTTAGATTCTGCTCCGGCCCCAGCAGTGGGGGCTGTCCACTCGGCACGTCTGGCTCAGGAGGGGAGCCGTTTTGGGGACCTTTTTCTCTGTTACCCCCTTTACGTACACAGCCGGCCTTCAAGGGTCAGAGAAAGCCTAGAATCAACCCTGTCCCCAAATTCTGTGCCATGGAGACTGCTTCCACATCATTGCTTTCTTTCTTTATTTTTGGTACTGGGAACTGGTACTGGGAACTGAGCCCAGGGGCATTCTATATCTGAGTTGCGCCCCCAACCCCTTTTAGTTTTTATTTTGAAACAGGGTCTCGCTAATTTGCTGAGGCTGGGCTCCAACCTGTGATCCTCCTGTCCCAGCCTCTCAAGTACTGGGATGACAGGTGTGTGCCACCACACCTGGCTTATGTCCAAGTCTTTTGTTTATTTTATTTATTTATTTATTTATTTATTTATTTATTTATTTATTTATTGCGGTACTGGGGATTGAACTCAGGGGCATTCTACCTCCGAGCTACACCCCCAGCCCTATTTTTTTATTCTTTATTTTGAAACAGGGTCTCACTAAGTTGCGGAGTGCCTCACTAGGTAGCTGAGGCTGGCCGCGAACCCGGATCCTCCGGTCTCAGGCTCCCGAATGCTGGGATTACAAGCGTGCGCCACCACGCCCGACTTGTCCAAGTCTTTTAGAGGGAACATTTGAGGTGTGGCAGGGAGCAGGTGTGTACATGCAGAGCGGGGGCCTGGGGTCGAAGGTGAAGACCTGCACCCAGCCCTCACCCCTCAGCTGACGTTGCAGGACGGTTTCCCCCACCCGCAGCCTCTATTTCCAGGGGTGTCATCTCCACTATCTCCAACCTTACGGCCATCTTTATTTTTTATTTTTTGGTACTGGGGATTGAACCCAGAGGCATTCCACTTCAGAGCTACACCCCAGCCCTATTTTTTATTCTTTATTTTGAAACAGGGTCTCACTAATTAGCTGAGGCTGGCCGCCAATCCAGATCCTCAGGTCTCAGACTCCCAAGTACTGGGATTACAAGTGTGCACCACCACAGCCGGCTTATGACTACCTGTCTTTTTTTTTTTTTTTTTTTCCTTTTCAGAACTGGGGATTGAACCCAGGGGCATCTATCTCAGAGCTACACCCCCAGCCCTATTTTATTTTTATTTATTTATTTTTATGTATGTATGTATATATGTATGTGTTTGTTTGTTTATTGGTGGTACTGGGGATTGAACCCAGGGGCATTCTACCTCCGAGCTATACCCCAGCCCTATTTTTTATTCTTTATTTGGAAACAGGGTCTCACTAAGTTGTAGAGGATCTCACTTAAGCTACTTAAACTGTGACTTGCCATGAATCTGCGATCCTTCTGTCTCAGCCTCCCAAGTACTGGGATTACAAGCGTGTGCCGGCCGGCTTACAAGCACCTTTTTTTTTTTTTTTTTTTTGCGGTACTGGGGGTTGAACTCAGTGGCATTCTACCTCCAAGCACCCCCAGCCCTGTTTTTTTTAAATTTTTTATTTTGAAACAGGGTTTCTCTAAGTTGTGGAGTGCCTCACTAGGTAGCTGAGGCTGGCCGAAAACCCGATCCTCCAGTCTCAGCCTCCCAAAAGCTGGGATTACAAGCGTGCGCCACCATGCCCAGCTCATTATGACCACCTTTAAAGCAGGTGAAATGAACATGTCGTTTCACAGAGATGCTTAGTGGGGTCAAGTAATTGGCTGGAAGTTGCAGAGCTGCTCCGGAGGAGAGCTCGTTGCTCCCAGTGAAGGAACCATCAAGTATGTGGTTACTGCCAGATCAGGTGCGGGCATTTGTATATAGGGGCACAGATTCTCCTCGGCCATTGAAAGGGGGGAGTGTTTGGACTGTATTGATTGGGAGATCGAATTGTTCATATGAAGTAGAATTTAAAAAGAGTTTGGGGAAGCCGGGCGTGGTGGTGCACGCTTGTAACCCAGTACTTGGGAGGCTGAGACAGGAGGATATGGGTTCGAGGCCAGCCTCAGATACTTAGTGAGGCCCTCTGCAACTTAGTGAGATCCTGTTTCAAAATAAAGAATAAAAAATAGGAGTGGGGGTGTAGCTTGGAGGTAGAATGCCCCTGGGTTTCATCCCCAGTACCGCCAAAAAAAGAGTCCAGGAGTGCTTGCCTAGTACACATGAGGCCTTGGGTTTGATCCCCAACACTACAAAAAAAAAAAAAAAAAAAAAAAAAAGTAATTATGCTGGGAGTGGTGGTGCATGCCTGTAATCCCAGCTACTCAGGAGGCTGAGGCAAGAAGACTGCAAATTCAAGGTCAGCCTGGGCAATGTAGCAAGACCTTGTCTCAAAATAAAAAAATAAAACAAAAAGGGTTAGAAATGTGGCTCAGTGGTAGAGGGTCTCTGGGTTCAATCCCCAGTGCCAAAAATAAATAAATAAAAATAAAAATAAAAAAGTGGGGGGAGAGCATATGGCAGATGTTCTCATACCTGGTTGAAAAGAATCACTTAGGCACTTCCTGGAAAACAATTTTATATTTACTATTTTCATTTTAAATAATCGTAGATCCACCTGCGATCGTAAGAAATAATACAGAGAGACCTCCTGTGCCCTTCATTCAGTTTTTCCCAATGTTAACATCATATAAAACTGTAGTATAATATCATGCCAGGAAACTGACAATATAATCCACTGATCTTTTCCAGTGTTCTGCTTATTACTTTGTGTGTGTGTGTGTGTGTGTGTGTTCGTGTTTCTGTCACTTGTGTAGGCTTGTGTAGCAGCCAGCAGTCAAGACACACAACAGTTACATCAGCACATGGATTCTTTGTATTTATTTTCCCCCCTCCCTCGCTTTTTTTTTTTTTTTTCTCTTTTTTGGTACTGGGGATTGAACCGAGGGGTGCTCTACCTCTGAGCTATGCCATCTTTTTGTTTTTTTGTACTGGACATTGAACCCAGAGGCATTCTACTTCTGAGCTACACCCCCAGCCCTATTTATTTTTAATTTTGGAACAGAAACAGAGTCTCGCTAAGTTGCTGAGGGACCTCATTAAGTTGCTGAGGCTGGCCTTGAATCTGCTGTCCTCCTGCCTCAGCCTCTTAAGTATTGGGATAAGTAAGGTGTGTGTCGCCATGCCTAGCTTGTTCTGTCCTCTTAAAGCTCATGTCCTTATCCCTCATCCCTGCAAATGTCACCAGCCCAACCCTGACCCTCCCAAACCACCAGTCAGTTCTGTATCTCCATTAATTGTGTCACTCGGGGAGAAAGTTCTGTCTGGACTTTGGAGGATGCACGATCCATCATTCTGTGTACCTTTTATCTCAGTGTTGCCAACCGGGCGTGGGGGCGCACACTTGTAATCCCAGTACTTGGGAGGCTGAGACCGGAGGATCTGGGTTCGCCGCCAGCCTCTGCTACTTAGTGAGGCCCCCCGCAACTTAGTGAGACCCTGTTTCAAAATAAAGAATAAAAAAATCGGGTTGGGGTTGTAGCTTGGAGGTAGAATGCCCCTGGGTTCAATCCCCAGTACCACAAAATAAGTAAATAAATAAATTAAATAAATAAATAAATAAATATAAATAAATAAATATCTCAATGTGGCCTCACCATGGGCCTCAGTTTCCCCACCTGAAAACTGGGAGCTGCTTTTCCCTCTCATAGCTATGGTCGATAGAAAGTGTCTTTGTGAGCCAGGTGTGGTAGAGCACACCTTTAATCCCAGGCCTTGGGAAGCTGAGACAGGAGGATCCCAGGTTGGAGGCTGGCCTCAGCAAGTAGTGAGACCCTCATCAACCTAGTGAGACCTTATTTCATAATTAAAATAAAAAAAATAAAAATAAAAATAGGATTGTGGTGTTGCTAGGAGGTAGAATGTCCCTGGGTTCAATCCCCAGTCCTACAAAAAAAAAAAAAAAAAAAAGAAAGAAAGAAAGAAAGAATGAGTGTCTTTGTGGCAAGTTCTTTGAATTTGAATTCCTTCAATATAAAGGGCTCATTTGCAGGCGGGTGAGGAGCTCCTGCCTCTTCATTGCCTGGGATGTGGGGAGGCTGGGGAATGTCTGCAGAGGGGAAACTGTTCAGCCATGAGGGGGTCACCTGCAGGTCCAGCCACAGTGTCTGTCCAGAGATCTTAGAGAAAAGTCAACTTCCGGGGAACCCAAGAGGCCGCACCGCACCCACGTCCTGCCTCCGCCCCGCGCTGCTCCCCAGCCCACCTGCCGCTGTGGCCCTGCCTCTCTGGCTCCCCTCGGATCTCCCTGGGGAAGGGAAGTCAGCCCCTCTCTCCTCTTGCTTCCAGACCAAAGCCGGAATTATTTAACGCCAAATCAGTAAAAGCCTCCGCAGCCTGTAGCTTAACTGCTAAGAGGAATGATTCATAACCCCATGCCAGGCACCGTGCATTTCCTCCCGGTCCCCACGGCCCGCCCCGCGAGAGCCAGGAGATAAATTACTGTCATTGCTTTTTATGGTACATATAATCGGGTGGCAACATGGCGCCTCGACTCATCTCAAAGTCATTTACAATGAATTATTCATCTGGCTGAAAAAAAACCTCTTCAGTTGGAGGGGGGGACGGCCTCTCTGCTCCCCGGCTTTGGGGAGGGCATCCTGGGCCCAGAAGACCCAGGCTCCTCTTGGTTACTTGGGGACCTTAGAGGCCGGTGGGTGAGGGCCCAGGGCAGGGGGTTGAGCTGCAGGAACTCACCTCCTCTGCTTCCGGAGGGTCTGTGGGGTCCTGAGCTGTCTCTATCAATGCCGTGCTCCAAAGGCACAGGGGTCCATGTTCGCATTGGATGACCCTCCTCTCCGCCTCTTGTCTTTAACTTTTTTCCATAACATTTATTAAGTATCTACTAATATGGTACATATCCATCAGGATAAGGCAGGTTATGTCGCAGTAACAAGCATTCCCCTCATTTCTTTTCCTTCCCTCCCTCCCTCTCTCCCTCTCTTTCTTTTTCCTGGTACTAGGGATTGAACGCAGGGGTATTCTACCTCTGAGCTATACCCCCGGTCCCCCCCCCCCGCCCTTTTTATTTTTTGCTTTGAAAACAGGGTCTTGCTAGATTGTTGAGAGTCTTTTTCCGACTACATTTCCGAGGCTGTGTGAACCTGCGATCCTTCTGTCTTGGCCTCCCAAGTACTGGGATTACAGGAGTAAGCCACTACACCTCCCTCCCTCCCTTCCTCCCTTGCTTCCTTCCTTCCTTCCTTCCCTCCCTCCCTCCCCACCCCCCATCTCGCTTCCTTCCTGTGCTGGGGATGGAACCTAGAGCCTGGCTCCTGCTAAGCACTCTGTTTGCCACTGAGCTGCACCCACAGCCCGTCCCCCTGGCTTCATCCTCACCAGAGGGACTTATGGTCAGGTCTATGTTGCCCTCCCTCCGGGAAGCAGCTCACCGCCTCGAGCACTGCGGCACCTCCTCTTAAAGTGTCCCATCAGAAATGACACATGTCATTTCTGCTTCCATTTCATGGGCAAGCTGTATGGCCACGCCTCACTTCAAGTGGGTAACACAGCGCCACCCAGCCATGTGCCCTAAGGGGAGAGCTGTACCCACAAACTCCCCCAGGACAATCTCGCAGGTGCCACCTCGGACCCTGGAAGGAGACAGTGGAAGGGACCAATGGAAGTCTTTTGTCCCCATGAACTCATGGTCTAGTGCAAGAGGCAGGCAGAAACGAGATGCTCAGACCGGCAGGGGGCTCAGCTCCAGGACACGGGTTCTTTGGGACATATAAGAGGGGGATGAGATGGCGACCTGGCCTCCAGGGGCCTGACCCCTGGTGACCCCTGGTGACCCTTTGGTCACCAGCAAGTGCATTCATTTATTTCTCTGAGTCTGTGTTTTCCTCCTTCTCCTGGGGCTGCAGGTGATGGGGTGGCACCGCCCCCACTCATGGGAAAGGCAAGAGGTTCCATTGGTTCCAGCGGAAGGCTTTGGAAGGTGAGATACCAGTGCGGTCTGCTACGAATTCATTTGCACTTTTTTTTTTCCAGAATAACACACTGAGTTGCTTTTCTCCGGCACATACAGTTCCTGAGGATAGCGCCCACCTTCTGTGTCGGAACCAGGGCTCAACCCAGTAGGCTCAGCTCGCTGGGCGCTCCCTGAGGGGCTCCCCTCCTCCCCCCCACCTTGAAAACAGCGATTCCTAGAAAGCTCAGGTGTGGGCGGGGCGAGGGCCGCCTCCTGGGGGTTGGCCTCAGGGTGCTAGGTGCAGCTCACCTGCTGATCAGGCCAGTCACACTGAGGAAGCAGACCTACACTCAGAGGGCGGCCCAGTTAGCTCAAAAGTGAAGGCGCCTGAGCCCCAGGTGACACCGGTGACACCGGCAAGGCTCAGCATTTACATTCCAGAATGTGTGGTCCTGCGAAATAATAAATCCCCTGTTTGTCAAAGCTATTTTGAGTCAGGTCTGTTATTATTTGCAACCAAAAAAACATGCCAATGGATGCCACTTTAGATGGCGATCAGGTGCCGTCCATGCAAGGTGGATCTCTTCCAGGTCTCTATTTCTGTCTGATGGGCCCCACTGGGTTTCTGTGTGCCAGGTTTAGGGTAAATCACACACCATCACATAGCATGGGTTGAGGAACAGGCTGCATTGGAAAAGGAGAAAACAAGCCGGGCGTGGTGGCGCACGCTTGTAATCCCAGCATTCGGGAGGCTGAGACCGGAGGATCCAGGTACCTAGTGAGCCTCAGCTACCTAGTGAGGCACTCCGCAACTTAGTGAGATCCTGTTTCAAAATAAAGAATAAAAAATAGGGCTCGGGGTATAGCTCAGAGGTAGAATGCCCCTGAGTTCAATCCCCAGTACCACAAAAAAAAAAAAAAAAAAAAAAAAAAAAAGGAAAAGGAGAAAACAAAAAGGGCAGAGCTGAAGAGCAAAACGAGCTGAAGGCAGAGGGTCAGATGCTGGCGGGGAGGACTTCAGGTGTGCGAGAAAATAGCCTCACATTATTCTCCCTGCCCACGTGTCTTCTGAAGCATCACTCTCCCTCCTTTATGAACTCCGTAAATCTTGTTTCCTTCTTTGCTGTGGCCATCCGGAAGCTCAAAGTTGAATTTTGGGCCTTTCTTACTCATTGTTAGTACCTTATACTATGCATGTCTGTACCTAATAGAATGCAGATCTCTGTAGACAGGCGTAGCTTGTTCTCCTTTTGCTTCAAGCTCCTCATCCACCTGCTTTTTTATTCTGCTGGGCTCTGCATGCTTCTGCTGGTTCTGCTGGTTGATCCCCCGCCCCCTGAAGCTGCATTTGGAACCACCCTGAGGACGGTGGTGACCAAGTGCCTCTGAAGGGTCTTCCTAGGCATCCAGCAGGCAGGAGAGCTGAGGACGGCTCTTCCTCTGCGACCTCAGGGACAGACTTATGTTGGGGTCTTAGCTGGGCCCGGCTAGACCTCGCCTCTAGATGGCGCCTGGCAGAGTGCCAGGAGCGGCTGCAGGTGGTAACATCCTAGGGCTGCCCCACGCCAGAGCGCATGCGCCAGCACGCCCGGCCCGTGGCCTGCCCAGGTGAGAGCTGTATGCGGGCACCTCGTGACTCAGGCCCTGCGAGGCTTTAAGAGTCTCCACCTCCTGCGGGAGAGAGGTTTTTGGGGGGAGAGATTGGTTGGTTGTTGGTGGATGGTCGGTTGCTGGAGGCGTAGGTTGTTGGATGGAGGTTGGACGACTACTATTGTGAGGAACGGTTATGAGAACGAGAGTGGGGTGAGAGAAGCAATTGTGGTTAGAGAGACAGTTACTGTCAGGGTTAAGAGAATGGTTACTATTACTGCTTGGGTAGCGTCCTCGATCCCAGATAGGGAGAGAGAGAGAGAGGTATAATAAAGAGAAGTTTGAGCCAGCAACGTTCAGTTATCGTCTTTATTGGGGCCTCACGGTTGAGGGTCCAGCCCGGGGCCCCGATAGACTTACTGGTTGCTTTTGGGCCAGGACGTTACAGCCAGCCATCCCCCAGCATTCCTGGACCTTCTTTACCCTTTTTCTAGGCTAAGGGGAGAGGGCCGGCTCCACCCCAGTCTCCACAGTGCCAGGCCTGGCTAAGGGAGTGGAAAATCCTTTGAAAATCCCAATAAATAAATAAAAATAACTTTGAGGGCTTGTCACCATGGAGACCAAAGGCTTGGTTGGTTGCCATGGCGACCCTTGGGTAGGTGCTCTCTGCCTGAAATGATCTGCATTACTGAGAAAGAAGGGCCCAGAGGTGGAGCCGGGACCACAGGCCCCAGGGTGGGCGCAGATTTCTCCAGGCGGGTCAAGAACAAGGCGTGGTGGCGTAAGCTTGTAATCCCAGCATTTGGGAGGCTGAGACCGGAGGATCCGGGTTCGAGGCCAGCCTCAGCTACCTAGTGAGGCCCTCTGAATCTTAGTGAGACCCTGTTTCAAAATAAGGAATAAAAAATAGGGCTGAGGGTGTAGCTCGGAGGTAGAATGCCCCTGAGTTCAATCCCCAGCACTGCAAAAAAACAAAAAAAAGAAAAAAAACAAGGGCCTGGTGAGGCGAGGTGGGGAGGGAGAGGCACGGGGAGCGTGCACTGCTTTCTGGAACTTTCTTTCTCCCTGAGCAGAGCGGCCCCTCCGTCCTTCACATTACTCCTGAGAAGCTCTTGAGTTCTCACCCTCTGAGCCCCGTGTCCCCAGGGCCAGGCGGGCACCCCGAGAGCCTCCTTCTCGGCCAAGCGGCTGGGGAGTCTCCATGACAACCCCAGCTTGGCTAGGACTTCAGGGGGGTTGCCTGGGAAACGGGGCTCCCTGCCCCACTTCCCCACCAACCGCACCTCCCCGGCCCTTCCCCCCTCGGTGATGGGCCCGTGCGCCGACTGGTCACCATGGACACCATCTCCCTTCCCGCTGCCCTGCTTCAGGGCACCTGCCTCAAGATGGCCATTGAGAGAGGACCTGAGGACCCTGCAGGGAGCTGCTGACTCTTCAGACCTGCTCTCCGGCTAAGGAAGAGCATCCTGGGGCTTCAAGGCTGTTTGGGGTCCCAGGGACCTGCCTGGCTCCCGGCCCTCCCTCCGTCCCTCTCCACGGGGGCAGGTGCCATAGCCATGGGGGGGGGGGTGAGCTTCTCCAGCGCCATGGAGCCCGGGCGCAGGCGCCCAACCCTCAGGTGGTTAACGAGCATTCGCTTCCCACACTGCGAGACAGTTACATGATTAGTTGTTATTTTATCTTGCTAATGAAAATACATAAAAAACAAAATGGCCAATTAGCAAGGCCATTCATTCCTCCAGCCCTGGCTGGCAGGAGCAGTGTTCTGTTCCCGGGCTGGCCCCACCGCCAGCCCCAGCCGGCAGCGCCTCGAGCCCCCGCCCTCCTCCCCCTGGCAGCTGCGGATGTCAGCGTGCAGGCGTCCCTGCGGCCCTCTCCCTTCGCACCAGCTCGCTCTTTCCTCCAGTCGGCCAGACCCCTCTCTTTTTTGCTCCACCTCCTTCCAATAATAGGTCTCATTTTTTCTGCTTTGCTCCCAACTAGATTTCCTCACTGTCTCCCTCCTTTCCTTCCTTTTTTTTTTTTTTTTTTTTTTTTTGATACTGAGGATTGAACCCAGGGGTGTTCTACCTCTGACCTATACCCTAGCCCTTTTCATCTATTTATTTATTCTGTGTGTGTGTGTGTGTGTGGTACTGGGGATTGAACCCAGTGTACCTCCAAGCTACACCCCCAGCCCTATTTTTTATTCTTTATTTTGAAACAGGGTCTCACTAAGTTGCAGAAGGCCTCACTAAGTAGCTGAGGCTGGCTGTGAACCCAGATCCTCCGGTCTCAGCCTCCCAAGTACTGGGATTACAAGCGTGAGCCACCACGCTCGGCTTATTTTTTTATTCTTTATTTTGAAACAGGGTCTCGCTAAGTTACAGAGGGCCTCACTAAGTAGCTGAGGCTGGCCAGAAATCTATGATCCTCCGGTCTCAGCCTCTCAAGTACTGGGATTACAAGTGTGCGCCACCACACCTGGCTCCTCAGCCCTTTTCATTTATTTATTCACTTTTTTATTTTTTATTTATTTTTTGCGGTACTGGGGATTGAACTCAGGGGCATTCTACCTCCGAGCTACACCCCCCAGCCCTATTTTTTATTCTTTATTTTGACACAGGGTCTCACTAAAATTGCAGAGGGCCTCACTAAGTAGCTAAGACTGTCCTCAAACCTGAAATGCTCCTGTCTCAGCTTCCCAACTATTGGGATTTCAAGTGTGCACCACCACACCCGGCTTATTTATCTACTTTTTTGGAAACCGAGTCTCGCTAAGTTACTGAAGACCTTGCTCAGTTGCTGAGGCTGGCCTCAAACCCGTGATCCTCCTGTCTTAGCCTCCCAAATACTGGGATTAGAGGTCTACACCACCACGCCCAGCCCCACCCTTATTTCAACTTCAATTGGAATTCTGCTGCTTCCAAGAAGCAGCGCCTCTGCGGCATCTGAGGCACCCGAGGTGGGCTCAGTGTCCCCCTTGCTCCGCAGCCCACCCAGCTCCCCGGG
Organism: Graphiurus murinus; assembly: GCA_004027655.1. Classification (NCBI taxonomy): domain Eukaryota; kingdom Metazoa; phylum Chordata; class Mammalia; order Rodentia; family Gliridae; genus Graphiurus; species Graphiurus murinus. The sequence continues at coordinate 28,303 of PVLC010008633.1, read as the reverse complement.
AAACTACCTCCGTTGTCCAAGAATGCTGCGGGAATCCCCTGAGCCCCCAGGTGGTCTGAAGTGTGGACTTCGGCTTCAGTGCTGGCGGCTTTGGGGTCTGGAGCTCTGACCCATGCTGCCCGCACCGAGGCCAACAGCCAGGCCCTGGCCGGTCGGTTGAATTAGCGCGGCCGTCAGCCTCTTCTGTAGCAGGCGGGGAGGATCTCCTGCAGCTCGCAGAGAAATGAGATTGCTACATTCCATATTTATGGCCTGTGGAATTAGAGGGAGACCGGCAGGAGAAGAGAACACGGAAGTCTGGGAAGGCATCTGCAAGGGACCCCTAGCTGTCCTGCAAGCTACTCAAGGAAGGTAGGTCCCGGGGAGTTGGGGGGTCACCCCCAGCAGCAAAAGATGATGAAGTAAAGCGTGTCATGACCCCCATCACAGGGGTACGAGAGCAGGGTGCATGGGGGGGGGAGAGTGGAGGAGCACTGTGGGGAGGGGAGTGGCCAAGAAAGTGGCTTTATGGAGAGGGGACCCCAGGCGTGTGCACCAGAGAATCAGAAAGACACGTGGATCGCAACCGCGACAGCGCCCCAGCTGTACCCTCTCGTACACAGTCTGCACAGTGGGACTATCACCCCCACTTTAAGATCAATCAACCAAGACTCAAAGAAAAGGGTGTGTGATCCATAGGAGGCTGTATGCCAGCGTGGCTAAAACTTTAGAATCCAGGGCCCCGCACGGTGGCATACGCTTATAATCCCAGTACTTGGGAGGCTGAGACAGGAGGATCATAGCTTTGAGGCCAGCCTTAGCAACTTCGAGGGATACTGTTTCAAAATAAAAAAATACAAAAGAGCTGGGGGTGTAGCTCAGAGGTAGAGTGTTTCTGTCCTCTCTCTCTCTCTCTCTCTCTCTCTCTCTCTCTCTCTCTCTCTCTTTCTCTCTCTTACACACACACACACACACACACACACACACACACACACACACAAGTTTGGAGTCCAGGTCATTTGCTCGGCTTTGACTTTCTGCCACCTCTGGCTGGATGCCGTAGAATGTACAGTCAGGCTTTTTGGCTTCTTGGCTCGGTGATGATTACTTTGCTCAGAGAACTGCTGCAGCAATAAGTGAACAAAACACGTGTCAAACGGGCTTAGCATGCACCTGGCACATCGTAAGAGCTCAAAAATGGTAGCTATTATCACTGTGTGTCTCCTAGGAGAGCTCATTCCATCCGTCCATCCATCCATCCATCCGTCCATCCATCCGTCCATCCATTCATCCGTCCACCCATCCATCCAGTTTTCATCGCCCAGTACCTGGTGCACAGGTAAGACAGGCCCCGCACCAAGGGGCTCACCCCTTGAGGGAGGTCGACCCGCCGACATGCAGTCCACTACGCAAGGATGCTGAGGGTGGAGCAGAGCCGTGGCAAGGGACAGGGTGCCCAGGGAGAGGGTGGCTGCTTCTCCGTTCAGAGGCGGGTCTGTGCTGCAGGGCTGACCCTCGAAAGCTGAGGGATGGGAGGTCCTCTGAGCCGGCAGTGTGCGGCCCAGCCTGCCTCGCTTTCTTGCTTTTCCTACTCCACCGGGCCGGAGCAGCCCCTTGGGTAACGGAGGCGGCCGGGCACTTCTGCCAGCAGCGAACTTCCCTGCCCACGGTCTCCGGCAGCTCTTGGCCTCAGCTGTCCAGCACGCCGCAGCAATCTCCCAAGTCTTCACAGTTCAAGATTGATGGGGAGGGGCGGGGTCTCCCACCTCCTGATTAAGCTGTGGCTTCTGCAGCGTTTCTAATGCTTTGGTCCCCTGCCACGAGCGGGCTCATAACCTGTGAGCAGGGGCTGGAGTTTATGGAGCCCAAACTGAAGCACATGGTGTGGGGCGTGATTGGCAGGAGGACAGAATGTCAGGGCTGCCGTGAAAGTGCAAACAGAGAGCTGTGCCAGGGCTGCGGGGGACCTGTGTGGTGTGGTGGAAGGCACCGGGTGACACAGGCTCCTAGCAACACACACACACACGCACACACACACCACATGCACACACACACACACACACTCAAACACACACATACACACACACTCAAACACATGCACACACGCTCACACACACACTCAAACACACACACACACACACACACACACACTCAAACACACACACGCTTATTTTCTTGTTCAGTCCCCACTTAGCTCCCAATGCCTGGGATTTTGCAACCATTCCTTTGTTTTTGTTTTTGGTACTGGGGATTACAAATAGGGGGATTCTACCTCTGAGCTATACCCTTAGCTCTTTTTATTTTGAAGCAAAGTCTTGCTATGTTGCTGAAAGCCTCCCTAAGTTGCTGAAGGCCTTGCTAAGTTGTTGAGGCTGCCCTCGAACCTGCAATCCTCCTGTCTCAGCCTCCTAAGTACTGGGATTACAGGTATGAACTATCTGATTTTTGTTTTTGTTTTTGTTTGTTGTTTGTTTTGGTAGTAGGGATTGAACCCAGGGGCATTCTACTCCTGGAGCTATACCCCCAACCTTTTTATTTTTTATTTCAAAACAGAGTCTAAGTTACTGAGGGGTCTTGCTAAAATGCTGAGGCTGGCAGCAAACCTGCAATCCTCCTGTCTCAGCCTCCCAAGTACTGGGATTACAAGTGTGTGGCACCACGCCCGGTGACAGTCATTCCTTTGGTGTTGTTTATTCACCCAGTCACTTCCTCTGCAAACATATATGCTGTCAAAGACTATCTATTGAGCCTCTCTGAAGTGCAAAGCCACATGCGAGGCACAGGGGACCTGGAAATTAACCAAATCCAGAGCCCACTCATCATTGTAAAACTCACCCTCAGTTGGAAGAGGAAGGTTCACAAAAGGCAAAGAAAACTCAGCAAGCCCCAGTTGCAAAACCCCACATGCAGGTTGCTGGAATGCGGTTGAGGACCACCTAACTTTGTTGAGAGGGCAGGGAAGGCTTCCTGGAAGAGGTGACACCTCAGCTGGGTATTGGAGCTGCAGTAGAGGAAGCTTTATGTCTCTCTCTCTTTTTTTTTTTTTTTTTTTTTTTTTGCGGTACTGGGGACGAAACCCAGGGGCATTCTACCTCTGAGCTCCTCCCCAGCCCTATTTTTTATTCTTTATTTTGAATCAGGGTCTCACTAAGTTGTGGAGGGCCTTATTAAGTAGCTGAGGCTGGCCATGAACCTGGATCCTCTTGTCTCAGCTTCTCAAGTACTGTGATTACAAATGTGTGCCACCACACCCAGCTTCTTTGTCTCTTATTTGGGGGCATTTATCACCACTCCAGCAGGCAGCAGGGTCTGGGTCTCTGATTGCTTTTCCTTTGATTGAAATAGTCATTCAGGCTCTGTACACAGGACGTGCTTAATGAAGGCTGCCTTTTGTGGACACAGGGCTCTAGGTGGGTTTCTAGAAAGTCTGCTTTTGGCATTTTCCCTTCCCTCAAACGTCCTCTAACCTGAAGAATCAGTGACCCCCATCCTGACCCTGGGAAGCAGGGGGGCGCAGTGGGAATCTGGGACCCCGGGTCCTAACCACAGGAGCTTGAGTAAGTCTGAGCACTTCTCTGAGCTGAAGTTTTCTCACCTGTGAGACGGGGTGGGGCATTCAAGGCTCCTGAGGCTCTGTGAAGGGGGTACTGTGCAGTAGCCCCCACCTACACTCCCACCCCCTCCTGATGTCACCGTGTCTGTAATGCCCTGTCCTGTATTTTCCCCTGGGCCACCAATTCTGTTGTGGGAAATGTTAACTTGGGAGCAGCCTGTGAGTTGGGAAGCCAGGTTCCTTTGATGAGTTTATCAAGCTACAGGAAGGCTCTTCTGCTTATCTGCGTTTGTGCACTCAGCTACCGCTCTGATCTCCAGGTAATCTTGTAGGCATCTCAGAGACCAAGCAGCAAGCAGGGGAGGCGGCTCACATCTGTGGTCCCAGGACTTGGGAGGCTGAGACAGGAGGATCGCAGGCCTGAGGCCAGCGGGTGGTAACTTAGCGAGACCCTATTTCAGAATAAAAACTAAAGCCGGGCGTGGTGGCGCACGCTTGTAATCCCAGCATTTGGGAGGCTGAGACCGGAGGATCCGGTTCTCAGCCAGCCTCAGCTACCTAGTGAGGCCCTCCACAACTTAGTGAGACCCTGTTTCAAAATAAAGAATAAAAAGTAGGGCTGGGGTGTTAGAATGCCCCTGAGTTCAATCCCCAGTACCTAAAAAATAAATTCTAAAAAAAAGAAAAAGAAAAGAAGATGAAACTACGAGTATCAGTCTTTCCTGCGGGGCCACTCTGGTGTCTGGGGGCCTGCGTCTGAGCCTTCACAGGACCAGCCAGGGACCCACTCCCTGGAGCTTGCAGGGGGGAGGGAGGGGCAGGGGATTTGGGGTCAGTAACAAGTCAGGGGAGCAGGGGTTATGCTGGCTCAACCCAACAAAGGCTGCTGGGTGTGTTTAGAGGGGATGAGGACTCTGCCCAGCACGTGGCCCAAAGACGCAGGTGAGCGGGACTCCATCGCTCTGTGGCCACGGGGTTGCCGCGGTTGCCGCGGTTGCCGCAGCAGCGGCGGGAGGGGAAGGTCCCACGCCGCCGGCTTTTTCCTGTTTCAGCCTACAAGGGACTCACGTCGCTCTCTCTTACAAGTCACACAGCCCTGCTGAGGGGTCCAGGAAAGGTGGAAGAAGGTGGGGTTTGGGCGGCCTTGCAAAGGACCCGCTCTGCTCGCCAGGGACCCAGTGATGGGAGGAGGAAGGAGAGCAGGGTCAGGCCTCCGTCCCCAGGTCCCTGGCAGCCGCAGGAGCCACCTGTCCCCTGGGGGCCGTGCCAGCCACACTGCAACTGTCACCTCTGGGATTATATCTCAGAAACTCTTCTGGAGAGAGACAAGCGGGGCCCAGGGGAGCTGTATCGCTACATCCTGGTCCTTGGGAGGCGGAGAAAGGAGAAGGGGAGGAGGAGGAGGCGGGCTGGTGGGAGGGACCTGCCGTGCAGAAAGCAATTCCTGGAGGAAGGGAAATGACTGGCTCTGGCAGCGAAACCGCCCCCACCCCCTGGGGGCTTCTAGAAGGATCTGCCAGGCCGGCCTTGGCCAGGAGGCACTCTGGGGTGATGCTTAGGACCAGGGGGCAGAGGGCACGGGTGAATGGAGGAAGATTGGCCCCTGGGTCCTCCCTGGAAGCCCCTGGAGGTGGCCTTGGCTGCTCCTTGCTGTAGCACCTTGCTGCAGATGACCACGCTTGGTTTTGTCTGGGGCAAGAACGATGTGCCATTTAATTTACGCATCTCCAAGGTCCCAGCTGTACCTGGATATCTGGTTGTGCTTTTTTTTTTTTTTGTACTGAGGATTGAATCCAGGGGCAGTCACACCCCTAGGACTCTCCCCCCACTTATTATTATTATTATTATTATTATTATTATTATTATTATTATTATTTTATGGTATTGGGGATTGAACCCAGGGGCATTCTTCCTCTGAGCTACACCCCCAGCTCTATTGTTTATTTATTTTGAAACAGGGTCTCACTAAGTTGCAGAGTGCCTCACTAGGTAGCTGAGGCTGGCCTGGAAACTAGATCCTCCGATCTCAGCCTCCCAAATGCTGGGATCACAAGCGTGCGCCACCACGCCCGGCTTAGATTTGCTCTTTTCTTATACCCTCTTCACTCTGTTTCAGGTGGGGCTGTCAATCACGTTACCCTGTAACTGGGTCACCCAAACAGCCAACAGGAATTGGCCCAGGAGTGGACACATGACCCAAGCGGGGCCAATCAGAATCCTTCCCTGGGACTGCACACAGGAACACTAGCAAAAGAGAAGCCTTCTCCTCCTCTTTGGACTTTGATTGGGAAGGGTCATTCTGAGGCCCACGGTGGTGGTATCTAGGAGAGATGGCCACCCAGACAGAGAGTAGAAAGGGAAGAGGCTCCTGGCGGGCAGCCCCAGATGTCTGGAAGCTGTTGCTCCTGGGCAGGGCCAGGCCAAAGCCGTGTCCAGTTTATAGGGAGACTCCGCCAGGGCAGCTCCCTTCCTGGGATGCTGGCGGCAGGCTCGGGATCCTCTGGCCTTTTTGGTATGCTCGTGTGATTGTTGTCTGTCCTAATAAATTGTTGTCTGGCCATCATACACAAAGTCTGACTGCTTGGCAGGTAGAAAGGTTAGATTTGCATGAAGTGCCTTGTGTGGATCTCACTTCTCTGTTACCTACTTCTTTTTTTGTTTTGTTTTGCAGTACTGGGGATTGAACCCAGGGGCATTCTACCTCTGAGCTACACCCCCAGCCCTATTTTTTATTCTTTATTTTGAAACAGGGTTTCATTAAGTTGAGGAGGGCCTCACTAACTGAGGCTGGCCTTGAACCCCGATCCTCCGGTCTCAGCCTCCCAAGTACTGGGATTACAAGTGTGTGCCACCACGCCTGGCCGGCTCTCTGTTACTTTCTCTTACCTCTGACACCACAGGGTTGGGCCTGGTTGGAACACTGGCCATCTGGCTGCCTGCACTGGTCCCCTCCTTGAAGCCTGAGCCTGACCCCACCCTGCTGTCTAGATTTCAATGCAATTTGCATATGCAAATTAATTTTTTTCTAGCAGGTGCTGTGGTACACGCCTGTAATCCCAATACTTGGGAGGCTGAGATTGGAGGATCACAGGTTTGAGGCCAGCCTCCATGACTTAATGAGATCCTTAGCAACTTTGCAGCACCCTATTTCAGGGTTGTAGCTGAGAGGTAGAATGCCCCTGGGTCCAACCCCTAGTACTCTCAAAAAAGATTTTTCTAGCAGCCACATCAAAAAATGTAAAAAGAAACAGGTGAAATTAATTTGAATAATATATTTTATTTAAGCTGATACATCCAAGATGTTAAAATTTCAGTATGTGACCCATATAAAATGTTTTAATGAGACATTTTACATTCTTCTTTTTTTTTTTTACTCAGCACATGTCAATTCAGATCAGTCATATTTCAAGTGCTCAGTAGACACACAGGGCTGATGAACACCGGGCAGCTCCAGGCCATGATCACCTGCAAAGATCGGGGGTGGGGGGAGGGTAGGGGGTTCAGAGCCTTTTGATTTCAGCACCAGCCAGGAGTGGTGGTGCATGCCTGTAATCTACATAACCTGGGAGGTGAAACAGGAAGATCATAGGTTCGAGGTCAGCCTCAGCAACTTAGTGAGACCCTATCTCCAAATAAAATAAATAAAAAGGGCTGGGGGTATAGTTCAGAGATAGAGCACCCCCGGGTTCAATCCTCAGTATCAAAAAATAAAAAATAAAGAAATCCAGACCTGCCTCTCATTTTCTTTTTTTTTTTTATTTATTTTTATTTTTTGCAGTACTGGGGATTGAACTCAGGGGCATTCTACCTCCGAGCTACACCACCAGCCCTATTTTTTTTTATTCTTTATTTTGAAACCGAGTCTCACTAAGTTGCGGAGTGCTTCACTAGGTAGCTGAGGCTGGCCGCGAACCCGGATCCTCCGGTCTCAGCCTCCCGAATGCTGGGATTACAAGCGTGCGCCACCTCGCCCGGCTCTGCCTCTCATTTTCACTAGAACCACACCAGGGGTTCACTACTTTGGATCTGAGATCTGAGATCTGAGATCTGGTCTTGGCTTGGCCCGCCAGCCAGAGGCTGTGCAGGAGGCAAGGCCCAGAAGTCAGGAATTCCTCCCCTGTGTGGGAGGCGGAGGGAGCCACAAGGAAGGGGTGCTTGTATTTAACTTTTTTGGTGGAATAATTACAGATTTATAGGAACATTAGATAGTGTGGAGTTTACCCTCTATTCAGTTTCCTCTGGTGCTAACATCTCACCTAACCACAGACATTTGCCGAAATGAAGGCAGGAACGTTGGTACCAAGCTACTGACCAGGCTTCACCCTATCAAGCTATTAACCAGCCGCAGTGCCTCAGCTTCCCACCAATGCCCTTCTCTTTCAGGATTAAATCTAGGATGCCACGTTGCATATCAGGGCTTTGATTTCTTAAATAAGCAAATGCATCTATTTATCAGTCGCTTGTCTATTTATACAACAGCGTTATTGAGTTATAATTGACCTACAGCAAATTTCACACATATGAAATACACATCTTGATAAGGTTGACATAAATACACCTGCAAAACCATCACCTGGTAGGTACTTTAGCTGAACTACAAAATAATGAATAGCCAAACTTGGGTAGCATTCGCCAAACCCAAACTTTGTCTTAAACGCTTTACGTGATGAACGTGTTTATCCCTGATGATGGTCTGTGGTAGACCAGATGACTGCTGCCATTTCTGCACTCTGCCCCTATATCCTCTGCTGTGTTATTTGGCAGGAGCTCGCTCTCAAGCCGGGCGAGTATATGTCCCCATCTGTTAGGGATGGAACTGTGTCCTTCCAAAATCCATATGCTGGAGCGCTGGCCTCCAATGCCCGCATTGGAGAGAGAGCCTTCAAGGGGGCGATTAAGTTAACTGAGGCCATTACGGTGCGCATGTGTTGATCAGCTTTCCCTTGCTGGAGCAATGGCCCGAGAGCATCAACTGGGAGAGGGGAAGGCTACTTAGGCTCACGATTGTGGAGGTTCTCTCATGGGTAAACATGAGAATTCAGTGGGGCTCTTGGCTTCCATGGTGAAAAGAATTTCAACACGTGCCAGTCAGACACAAAGACAGAGGTTTAATTCAAGAAAAATAGGGGTACAGATTCAGGGGAAACACGGGCCATCTTGAGAGTCTGAGAGCTGCTGCAGAGAGAGAGACCATGAGATCTTTTTAATTTTTGGTAATGGGGATTGAACCCAGGGGCATTCTACCTCCAAGCTACACCCCCAGCTCTATTATATATATATATTTGGAAACAGGGTCTCACTAAGCTGCGGAGGACCTCATTAAGTAGCAGAGGCTGGCCTTGAACCTTCGATCCTCCTGTCTCAGCCTCACAAGTACTGGGATTACAAGTGTGCGCCACCACGCCCAGCTTTTTGAATCCTTTTTTATAGGATGCCTAGAGAGGGGGTGGCTAGGGGCACTTGCAGGAAATGGGGCAACACGGGATGGTGGGCTCCTCTCTTTGAAGCTTCATGCTGACAAAGGTGTAACCCCAGGACTTGAGAGGCTGAGACAGGAGAATCGCGGGTTCTTGGCCAGCCTCAGCTACTTAGTGAGGCCCTCTGCAACTTAGTGAGACCCTGTTTCAAAATAAGGAATAAAAAATGGGGCTGGGCGTGTAGCTCAGAGGTAGAATGCCCCTGGGTTCAATCCCCAGTACTGCAAAAAAAAAAAAAAAAAAAAAAAAAAAAGAAATCCCAGAGGGCAGAAGCGAGGTGTGGAGTCGTTGAGCAGGGATGGGGAGGGAGTGGTTTCCCAGCAAATGTGTGATATTTCTCCCGGGACCTTCTTCCCGGGAAAGCCAGGCAATCTGAGCTCTGACAAAAGGGGAGCGATCTAATTGCCTCCGGAATTTTAGGTACAGAGCTAGGCCATTATGATTTTAAAGTGTGGGCTTGGCTTTTGCCTAAGAGTAAACAAGTTCTGTTAAAATGAAACTAAAGATTATGAAGTTTTTTAGATAAAACTATGCTTTCCTTATCTTCCCAATTTGTCTTCTTTCTCCCCCCCCCCCCTTTCTTTCTTTGCGGTACTGGGGATGGAACCCAGGGGCATTCTACCTCTGAGCTACACCCCCAGCCCTGTTTTTCATTCTTTATTTTGAAACAGGGTCTCACTACGTGCCCTTCCAGGGCATGTCCCCTGCCACCTAAAGTCTGTCCACGAGGCCTGGCGTCTTCAAGGCTGCACCACATCCCACTAGTGACACCCTGGGCGAGGAGACAGACAGGGAGAGACCCATTCGGGGGAGGTGACTGGACTGAGGAAGGATCCTGGCTAAGAGGGGATGAGAAGCAAGGCCTGTGCACGAGCAGGTGAGGGTGTGTGTCTGTGTGTTTGCATGTATGTGGTTGGCTGAAAGTGTGTGTGTGTGTGTGTGTGTGTGTGTATGCATGTGTGCGTATGGGGGCATGTGTGTGTGTATGGGTGTATATGTGTGTAAGGGTGTGTGTGGATCAGAATGTGTGTATATATGAATGGGTATGTGTGTATATGGATGTATGTCTGCAAGTATGTGGTTTGTTGAGTGTGTGTGTGTGTGTGTGTATGTGTGTGTAGATGGGAGTATGTGCATGTGTATACAGAAATGTGTGTGTGTGTGTGTGTGTGTGTGTGTATGCATGGGTATCTCTGTGTCTGTGTTGTGTGTGTGTGTGTGTGTGTGTGTGTATAGGAGTGCCTGTGTTTATGGATGAGTATGTTTGTTTTTTGTTTTTTGTGGTACCGGGGATTGAACCCAGGGGCATTCTACTTCCAAGCTCCACCCCCAGCCCTATTTTTTATTCTTTATTTTGAAGCAGGGTCTCAGCAAGTTGTGATGGGCCTCACAAAGTATCTGAGGCTGGTCATGAACCTGTGATCCTCCCTTCTCAGCCTCCCAAGTACTGGGATTACAAGCGTGCACCACCACGCCCTCTTGGTGTGTATGCTCGAGAGTTTGTCTCTTGTGTGTGTCACTGTGTATGGGATGCCTGGCGTCTCCCCCACCTACCTTCCCAGCACAGGTGTGTCCTCCTGGGCCATCCCTGGCTGCACCTGAGTGGTGGCCGCAGCGCCTCCATGTCCCCTCCTCTCCCCTAGCCCCCGCCTCCCTGGCTGGGTGCTGCCCACAGGTGCCCTCAGGACCCTGTCCAGCTCCTGGGGCTCTGCTTCCCTTAGCCCGTGAGACCTCCTGGCCCTGGAGGAAGCAGCTGGGGGCCTTGCCTGTTTCAGCTGGGCTCCGGCTTGCTCTGTTTTAGCCCCAGACAGAAGCTGGAACTCCGCAATGGCCCAGAGTGAGGGGTGCACATCTCTGAGAGGGTGGAGGTCCTACCCCTTAGGTGGCTGGACTGTGTGCTGTGTTTACATGACTCCCTGTCGCCTGAGGTCAGGGCAGGATGACATTTGATGGGATCCACAGGCAAGCTGGCCAAGTACTGACCATGCAGAATGGATCTGTGCTTGATGAATATCCAGCTACTCTTTCTTTCTTTCTTTCTTTCTTTCTTTCTTTCTTTCTTTCTTTCTTTCTTTTTCTTTCTTTTTTGCAGTACTAGTGATTGAACTCAGGGGCATTTTACCTCCGAGCTACACCCCCAGTCCTAATTTTTATTCTTTATTTTGAAACAGAGTCTCATTAAGTTGCAGAGTACCTCACTAGGTAGCTGAGGCTGGCTGCGAACCTGGATCCTCCAGTCTCAGCCTCCCAAGTACTGGGATTACAAGCCAGTGCCACCACACCTGGCACTACTTGTGTTTCTATTCCAGCGGGCCCTTGGTGGTCACCTGGATGGTTGAGGACCAGGGGGAGCAGGCCTGCGCTCCAGGGCTTGGGTACGGGGCAGCTGGGCCACCCCTGGCCTCTGGTGTTTGCCTTAGGAGTGATGACCCCCATTGACCGAGTGTGCTGGGTGATCCCCATCCGGCCCTTGGGGGTCGACTATGTTATTACCATTCCCATCTCACACGTGAGCGAGCTGAGCCTAGAGGAGTCAGATTCCCTGCCCAAGATCACACAGCCAGTGAGAATCAGGGCTCAGGTTTAATCCTACAAGGTCTAGATTCTTCCAACTCCCTCATGCATTTAGCTGGGAGAAGCCATCTGGGGGATGTGGGAGTGCCTTAGAAGCCTCCCAGACTTCCTGCAATAGAAATCCCTGTAATTTGGTTATAAATCATGCTTCTCACCACGCCGGCTCTGAAGGACACTGGAAATCAAACTGTCAGCAGGCCATCTTCAGCGGCTGCTATAATCAGGGCCCAGAGCCAGGAGAGCCCGCAGAAATCAAGCTTCCTGCACGCACCTTTGGGGATGGATGAAAGCAGCCAGGCCTGGGAAGAGGGTAAAGAGGCTTGAGGCAGGTGCCCGGTGACAGCTGCACCGCTGGCTTCTGGGTAACGAGGAAGCCACCGCTCTGAGCTCTGGGCCATTCCCTCTGTCGGCAGCATTGGTCAAGTTAAACTCCTGACCCACGGAAGTTTGGCAGCTTGCAAGGTTCTGATGATATCACGTGGTTTAGTTCGTTTTTGTGTCCAGATGACCTGACAAGAACAACTTAGAGGGGGAAAGGTTTATTTGGCTCATGTTTTCAGAAGTTCAGTCCAGGGTTGGCTGGCTCCAAGGCAGAAACATCATGGCGGCAGGGAGTGGCAGAGAAGAGACACCCTGGGCAGCCAGAAGCAGACAGGGAGAGGACAGCTCTGGTCCTTAAGGTCGCACCGCTAGTGACCTGCCTCCTCTAGCGATGGCCCACCTGCCGACAGTGACCACCCGGTAAATCCATTCGGATTATTAATCCATCAGTGGACTCACCCATCGATGGGGTTAGAGTGCCGATTCAATTATTTTACCTCTGAACATTTCTGCAGTGCTGAGGAGGGCCCTCACCAGTTTAAGTGACGTCCAGAAGGCTTTCTTGGCGGTATTTATCAAGAGTCTCATGCCAGGTGTGATGGCTCTTGTCGGTAATCCCAGTACTTGGGGAGGCTGATATACGAGGATCGCAGGTTTGAGGCCAGCCTCAGCAACTTAGCGAGACTCTATTTCAAAATAAAAAGTATAGGGCTGGAGGTATAGCTTGGAGGTAGTATGCCCCTGGGTTCAATCTTCAGTACTAAAGGGAAAGAGAGAGAGAGAGAGAGAGAGAGAGAGAGAGAGAGAGAGAGAGAGAGAGAGAGAGATATTGATTTTCTCCTACAGCTCAAGGACAGAAAAAGTGGAGGGTCATGCCTAGAACTCAATTATAAATGGAGTTATGGAAAAGGTTGGATTCCTGACTCTGGCAACTGGGCTGTTCCAAGGACTGAACATTGGTTGGGAAGATGGGCTGCTGGTGTACGGCATAGGGGTGGGGGACATCTGGGCTCATGCATTGGAAAATCTTGAACCCCTCAGCTCTCCCAAGCCCTCCAGGTCTGTGGATGTGGCCCACTCCTGACTAAAGACAGGCGCCCCTGCCTTGCATGAGGCTGTAGAAACCTCCATCTTTTAAGACAGTGTGAGACCATCTCAAGATGACCCCTACCTCCTGCTCCGTCCACCGGACAGCGACTGGGGCCAAGTTACAACATAATCCAGTTATGCTAAGGGAAGAAAGGGACCATATGCCAAAGAGGCTGCGGGAGCCAGCCAACAGCCATTGGCAAAGAGAGAGGAGAGTGTGTGGGATCAGACCTCGAGGATGCCGGGATCAAAGGCAACAGCGTGAAGCTGGACAGAGAGTTCAGCGCTGAGGCGGCAGCCTCCCAGGATGCAGGAGGCAGCATCCTGGCCAGGCCCCCAGGAGAGGGTACTCACCTGCTGTCAGGATGGCTTCTGAAAGTTTGGAAAAAGCCAGGGCTCGTACTAGGTGAACTGGAAATGCCAGAACTGCCTCCGCAGATGGTGCAGGAAGGGGCCATATGGCTCAGAGAAGTGGGCACGCCACAATGGAGACACTGCACAAAGCCAGGAAGCCCACCTGCCGCTCACGGTGCTCCGTGGGGAGGCCTGGAGGACCGGCCACTTATCACGCACAGGGGAGGTGGGTGACAGCATGGCTGGAAAGCTCAGTGGTAGCTGTCTTCTTTTCTTTTTCTTTTTTCCTTCCTCCCCCCTCCCTCCCTCCTTTCCTTCCCTTCCCCTTCCTTCCTTCCTTCCTTCCTTCCTTCCTTCCTTCCTTCCTTCCTTCCTTCTTCCTTCCTTCCTGTCTTTCTTTCTTTCTTTCTTTCTTTCTTTCAGTAGTACTAGGGATTGAAATTGAACCCAGGGGCATTCTACCTCTGAGCAACACCCCCTGCCCTATTTTGTTTTTTTAATTTTCGAAACAGGGTCTTGCTAAGTTGCTGAGGGGTCTCATAAAGTTGCTGAGGCTGGCCTAGAACCTGAGGTCCCCCTGTCTCAGCCTCCTAAGTACTGGGATTACAGGTGTGCGCCACCGTGCCCAGCAATGGTAGCCGTCTTCTGTGAGCCCAGGCTGATGATTAGAGACACTGGGACTGAACCAGTCTCCTCTGTCATGGCATGCATGGGGTTGGAAAATAATTTCTAAAAGAAAGAGTAGAGCTACAGACAGGTTTGTTTAGGAAAATAAGAAACACACATTCAAGGGAGAATGTGGGCCGTCTCCAGAGTGAGAGCCACCTTTGGGGGCTCATGGCTTCTCTTTGCTTTTTTGGTTGTACTGGGAGTTGAACCCAGGGATGTTGTGCCTCTGAGCTATACTCTCAGCCCCCTGTCATCACCCCTCTCACCTTCTTAATTTTTTTTATTTTGAAACAGAGTCTCACTAAGTTGCTGAGGCTGGCCTCGAACCTGTGATCCTCCCATCTCAGCCTCCCAAGCACTGGGATTACAAGCGTGTACCACCATGCCCAGCTCATGGCTCCTCTTTTATAGGAGACTTTGGTGAGGGGTGGGTAGGAGGAGGTCCATGAGGTTGACATCAGTTTGGTAGTTGCAAGGTGATTCGGGGTGTCTTGGATATCTCCCGGGTCCTGATCACACCTTCAAGGACATGTTGGACTCTCTTATTTTGATTGTCACTCAGCTGGGCTGGCGATCAGGACTTGTCCTTGGTGTTGCAACGTGGCAGGTGGGGCTCACAGGGGTCTGCGGTCAGAACACTCCTTCTCGGGCTCCCTGAGTCCTTCCTGGCCACCTCCCACGGCACCACACCCTCCCATAGGGAAGATGAGATCCTGAGATAACCGAGGCTGCTGGTGGAACTTTCGAGGTGGGGTCATTATTGCCATGAACAACGAGGTCAGAGTGGCAAGTAGGGAACTAGCAGAAAGTTCTAGAAATGGTCACACAGTGTTCCCAGGGGCAAGATAGGTGGGCTGCCAAAGGAAGAGTGAGTCACACAGCCGAAGGAATTCCAGGTGGGTGGGCAGAAGGCCGAAGCTGCCGAGGTAAGAGGCCATGATCCCTTTCTGAGCTGGGGCTCAGAGCCAGAAGCCTTCAGTAAAGGAGAGGCTGGGTCCCCAAGAAGGAGCCCGCAGCACACACCTGTGTGCACAGCCGTGGTCACCCCATCCTCTACTGGGGGACCTGAGCCATTTACTTGCATTTTTGGCGTGAAAGGAGTAAAACTGACATTTCTAAGACTGTTGGATACAGGGTTGAAGGAGACATAAATATATAAGGATCCGAAGTACCATTATGACTTCTGATTAGAGGCAGCTGGGAGCCAGAAAAGAAATAGAATCCTGCTCAAGCTTTGACCACAGCGGATGCACAGAGTCCAGGAGTCCACTCCCGTCCCTGGTTCCGAATGCAAGTCTCTGACGTGATCTCCCACCCGGACCAAGTGAAAACCCAAATCAACCAACCCACGAGATCATATCCCAGGGAGAATGGCAGAAATGGGTGTCACCTTTAAAGACACAAGATGCATGGGTGATGTTTCAGTTAGCTTTTTTTTTTCGCTGTGACAAAATACCTAACAAGAATAGCTTAGAAGCGGAAAGGTTTATGTCACTCGCAGTTTTCGAGGTTCATCCATGGTCAGCCAACTTCAAGGCAGAAAGAGCATGGCAGGAGGGCTTGGCGGGGGAAAGCTGGGGAGGGAGGAAGGGAGGGAGGGAGAGAGAGAGAGAGAGAGAGAGAGAGAGAGAGAGAGAGAGAGAGAGAGAGAGACAGAGACAGAGAGACAGAGAGAGAGAGATCAGGGACATATACAGTTCCCAAGGCCATCATTACCCCAGTGACTTCCCTCCCCCAGTCACAATTACTATCCCGTAAATCTATTCAAATTATTATTCCATCAGTAGATTAATTCACTGTTAGGTTAAAGCCCTGACTTAATTATTTCGCCTCCGAATATTTGTACCTTGCCAACACAGGAGCTTTTCTGGGGGACCTTTCACAGCCAAACCACAGCAGGTGGTAGTTCTCGTCTTATCCTTATTAATTCTCTCGTTTGGCTGCTACCAAAACAAACAACGGATGAATTCCAGGTGAGCGCAGACTTCCAGAAGCGCAGTCAGGCAGGAGTCTGGCTCTCGGCGGCTGTGCAGCGCGTCGGATCTCTGCTGGAGCAGATCAGCGCAGGTGCGTGGCCTGTGGCTGCTGAGCTGGCCAGTGCCTTCTTTTCCATTTCTGTTAGGAAGGGTGCAGTTTGCGTTCACGTGGGAGGGATAATGATATCCATGCACAGCTCTGCCTTATGCATATGCTAATTTGCCAGCCGTTGTCATAACAATGCGAAACCGGTTCTCAGCGGGGGCATTTGGCAACACGTAGGGGCATTTCTGGTTGTCACAACTGGGTGGCGGTGGTGGCATTATTGGCAGCTAGGAAGTAGGGGTCAGGGACATTGCTTGACATCCTACAATGCATGGGATTGCCTGAACAGCAAAGAATCACTGGCTCCAAAATGTGAGTAGTGCCAGGGTTGAGAAGCCCTAGGCTAAAGGGACCTGGGTGACCCGTCATTCCACAGGACGCCACCTTGGTCCACCGTGTTGATGACATCCCATGAACCAGCCTGGATGTGCAGGAAGTGGCCAGCGCTCCCCAGGCCTCAGCAAGAAGATGCACCTGGGAAGCCGGGAGCTAAACCCCGGTGAAGCATTTAGGGGCACAGTGGTTTGGAGCGTGCCGGGACATCTCCTTCAAGAGGAAGGACAAGTGGCTGCATCTTGTACCTCCCACGCATCAGAAGGCAGCTCAGCACCTGACAGGCCTTTTTGGGTTCTTTAAGCATCTTATTCCACACTTGACAAGTATGACTCCAAGCCATTTTGCTAAGAGACCTTTGAGAGGGGCCCAGGGGCAGGGGCAGCTTCTGCAGCAGCTCCAGGCTGTGGGACAAGCAGGCTCGTGGCCGGAATCACATGACCCCGTACATTCTGAGAGCAGACGGATGGGTCTGTGGTGAGAAAAGACACTCTGAGTTTATGGCAAGCCCCAGTCGGAGAGTAACAACATAGATCCCTAGAGTTCTGGAACAGGGCCACGCCATCTGGAGTGGAAACGGATATGCTGTTTGACAAAGAGCTTTCGCATGCCTCTGGGTCTTGGTGGAGCTGAGCCCCTCGTTCAGCCTGATAGAGACAGCTTGGAGATGACCCCCCTCCAGCACACAGTGCACCCCCACCTCAATGACCGCTGTGTGGTCCTGTGTCCCCAGGGGGAAATGCACCAGTGTGGGAATTAAAGGGTGCAGGGAGGAGCGGCACCCCATGCTGTGACTCTGGTGACCCTCTAGGGATCTTGCTTCCTGTCCCTGTAGCAGTAAACTCTGGGCGCCTCTGATTGGTTTTGGCACCCAGACTCAAAACACTTTCACCAGGATCCAGAGAGAGAGAGCTCTGTTAAACTTTCCCCAAATCTGCAGCCTAGAGTCATTTCAGATTCTTTACTCCAAAAGACCAGCTGGTCAGGAAAGAAGCCGCCTCATTGGCAGGAATCGTGGACCTGGTCAATTGGAGAGGGTAGGGTTGCTGTTACACAGAGAGGGTGGGGAAGATCCATCGTGGAGCCCACAGGATGTGCGAGGTTGGATCGTGATGTCCCTTGGCCCATCTGTGACAGCAAATGGCTAAGTGCAGCAGCCAAAAACCGGCCAGGGGTCCAGGGCCACTAGGTAAGGTCTCTAGACCAGCCGAGGAGCTAGCCAAGGATGAGGGGAACCTCCAAGGAACAGTAGAACTTGGGAGGTTGAGACAAGAGGATTGAAGGTTCGAGACCAGCCCCAGCAACTTTGTGAGACTCCCAGCAACCTAGTGAGACTCTGCTTTGAAATTAAAAATAAAAAGAGCTAGGGGTGTGGCTCAGAGGTAGAATGCCCCTGGGTTCAATCCCCAGGAACACACATACACACACACACACACACACAACAGAGGAGGGACACACAGGGGCCAGTCTCCACAGCAACGAAGCTGTAGCCATCTCTCTCCTTTTTAAGTTTTTGGGGTGGACCAAAGACCAAGCAGAACCCAGGAGAAGCTGTTACTACCTGAAGCAAGGAGGGTCCCAGCGGAACAAGGGTGAACAGTGGACTCTGCGGTGCACCATGCAGGACCAGGGGACTTGTCCACTCCTTTCCCCAGCTGCCGAGAGAGTTGGTCTCTAAGCTCCTAGAACTGCTGACCATCCAAGGGAGCCCTCCTGCCCAAGATTATGCCCTTTCTCCAAGGGCAGCCCGGAGCCAATGGCCAGTCAATGCAGGGGTACCATTGTAATGCCTTTGCCTTGATTTGGGACAGATGCAAGGGTCCAATCCAGCTCTAGATCTATCGGCTGAGGCCTCTGTCGCAGTTACACCTCAGTGCAACATCCCCCCGTCCCCGCCCTCATGCACACAATCCTGCTCCCCTCATCCTTTTAAAGTTGCTACTAATGGGAGTTTTCCCCAATAAATCTCCTGTGTGCAAACCTTTGCCTAGAGTTTGTTTTCTGGGGAAACTAACCTGGGACCCCAGAGATGGGGAGGCCCTGGGCTTGTTTTCATTCCCAGCTATATTAATTAAGGTTCTCCAGAGAAACAGAATCAACAGCATACACACAGATACATAGAAAGATTTATTACAAGGGATTGGCTCATGTGGAGGCTGATCTGGGCGGAGGCCAAGAAGTCCCACAATCTGCCATTTGCAATCTGGAGGCCCAGGAAACCCGGCGGTGTAGTTCCAGTCTAAACCCAAAGACCTGAGAACCAGCCAATGGTCCTAATCTCGAGTCTGAAGGTCTGAGAACCGGGGACATAGATGCCCAAGGGCAGGAAGAGAGTGGTGTCCCAGCTCTCACAGACAGCAGATTTGCCCTTCTTACACCTTTCTGTTCTGTAGGACCCACATTGGTGAGGGTGGATCTTCTGTACCATCTACCCGTTTACACACTAATCTCGTCTGGAAACCCCCTCCAGACAAAGCTGGAAAAAATGTTTTGCCAGCCACCTGGGCATCCCTTAGCTCAGTCAAGTGGGCTCAGGATTTGCACAAGGGAAGCCATGCAGGGTTACACTGGGTCCTGGTGTTCCCTGTCCCCCCTTTGATCTCAGGCCCAGAGGGGTCAGCAGGTACCTCTGGGGCTGCTCACCTCCTGTGGGTTTTAGAAATGAGCGTAGGATTCTAGATGGAAGTGGTGGGGAAGGTATAGGAGCCAAAGATTAAAAATGCAGACAAGTGGGCAGACAGGAAAGTTGGGATGGCTGTTGAGTGGCACGTAGACACGTCCCCCAACTATGAGCATCCAAACTACAAAGCAGGCACATTAGACTCATCATAGCAAGAGTCACCTGGGGATTTCTGTACAGTGGCTGCTTCGAGCGCATTTAATATATAGTTGAGTGATGAAATAATAGGAGCGGGTTTGTAGAGGGGATGGCTTCTGGGCTCCATATTCTCTCTCCTTCTCCTCCTCCTCCTCCTCCTCGTCCTCCTCTTTCTCCTTTCTTCTCCTCCTTTTCCTCCTCCTCCTCCTTCTTTCCTCTTCTCCTCCTCCTCCTTCTTTTTCTTCTTCTTCTTCTTCTTCTTCTTCTTCTTCTTCTTCTTCTTCTTCTTCTCTCTCTCTCTCTCTCTCTCTCTCTCTCTCTCTCTCTCTCTCTCTCTCTCTCCCCCCCCCCCCCATGGCATTCTACCTCTGAGCTACACCCCTAGCCCTTTTTATTTATTTATTTATTTTATTTTGAAACAGGGTCTTGCTAAGTTGCTGAGGCTGGCCTCTAACTTGCGATCTTCCAGTCTCAGCCTCCCATAGCTCAAGTCTCTTGATGAATGCTCCTGAGCAGTCTATGATGATGGCACTATTATGATCTGCATCTCATACAAGAGGAAACTGAAGCTCAGAGAGGTTAAGCAGTGGCTTCAAATCACACAGTAAAATGCAGAATCAGGCATCAAACTCGAGTTTATTGTGACCAAAACAAGGTGTGGCTGTTCTATGTCCCTCTTACTGAGCTAACCCTTTAATGTCCTCTGGGCATGTGCTATTTCTTCCCAAAGCCCGGTTTCTGGGGCTGGCCAGAGGGAGGTCCTGGTCCCCACATCCCTCCCTGCCTCCGTTCCTGTCACCCTGCCCCTGGGCCTGTCTGCTTCCTGTGCTCTCCCTGTTTGCTCCTGGTTGTCAGACTCAGTCTGTGGCCTCAGGAAGTCCCTGTCCCCTGCTTCCCTGACCCTGTCTTGCTGCCAAGACCCTGAAGGGATCTCATCTGATAGTAAATTCCCAACGGTCACCCACGTCAGTCCAGCCTGTGGGTTTGGAACCAGTGACTCTTTGGCTGTGTGGCCTTGGGCAGATAACTTAACCTCTCTGAGCTCAGCCTTCTTACCTGCAAAATGGGCGCAACATCTTCCTCTGGAGATTACTGTCTTAACTCTGAGGCCAGGAGAGAGGGCATTCAAAAGCGCTGGGTCCCAGCCCTCTGTCTCTCTCTTTCTCTCTGTACTCCTGCTTTGCACCTGTCTCTCAGATGTCCCCAGACGGAAGGGAGCTGCATTTACACTTCAGAAGAATGCCAGAGCTCGGTCTAGCGCTAATAGCTTCCCAGGTCCCCAAGAGAATGGCGGAGGTCCTCTGCCTTGCCCCATCCTCCTCCCAGCCAGCCTCTCCCCAGCCTCCCGTCACCTGGGGTCTCCCAGGCCTCACCCTTTGCTGTTGCCCACCAGTTCCAGGCAACTCAGTTGCCTCCCGGTTGCCGGCGCGCAGTTCATTGTTGCTACCTTTGATGACATTTCCAGGCTCTTCTCGAGCTGATTTCCCCCGGGCCTCTTGGTGTGCTCAGAGCCAAGAGGGCACAGAGGTGGCTGAAACTTTAGGGGCCGGGCCGGAGAGTCAGGAAATGTTGGGTGCGGTGGACGAGAATGACCATTCTTCATTCGGGGATCTTGGGCCAAGCACCCCAGTACCTTCCAGAGGCCGGAATCCATATCTGAAGTGGGGGGCACTGAGCAGGTGCGTTAATTATCATGAACTTTTCTTCCCTAACTTCCACCGTGCCGGAGTGCCCAGGCAGCCACCTGCTGGAGTCTGTTCCTGGCTCTCCACGCTTGGGGCTGCACCCGTGTCTCTTCTACTTGACTGTCTCTCCCTTGCCCTGTCCCTCTGCAGAAGGGACAGGGCCCAGCATGGGCAGCCGGGGACAGCCTGGGTGGGCGGGGGAGCTGTACCACCTGGGCAAATGGCGCAGCCTCTGCTCCACCAAATACTCCCACCGACTTGGACAGCATCTAAGGAAGTCCAGAGGGGCAGCACCTCCGCTTGTTGCTGCGGGCTTTGAACTGGTTCCTTGACCACCCTGAACCTCAAATTCCTCCTGTAGCTCCTGTAGCAACCCCTCCTGTAGCTCCTAGGAATGTGAGAGATGGTGAATTCAAAGCACCTGGCTCGGTGAGTGGCTGGCAGGTGGAGAGTGCTCCCCAAGCGGAAGCTGTTATTACTGACATCGGGGTGTGTGTGTGTGTGTGTGTGTGTGTGTGTGTGTGTGTGTGTGTGTATGTGTGTGTGAAGGGTCTTCTTAAAGTCCAGTTCAGAGTATGGAAGACTGAAGGCGGCCTTACCAGGAGGAATTCAGCCTCCCACGTTACAGAGGAGACCTCGTTGTCAAGCTAATCCTTGGCTGGTCCTTGGATCACAGGCCAGGAAACTTCAAAGGGATCGTATCATCACAGAGCAGAGGAAAAGAACAAGGTCAGAGGAAGAGAAGCTGGGTGCTGTAGCACACCCAATAATCCCAGTACTTGGGAGGGTGAGACAGGAGGATCGTGTGCTGGAGGCTAGACCCTCAGCAACTTACTGATACCCTGTTTCAAAATAAAAAATAAAAGCCGGGCATGGTGGCTCATGCTTGTAATCCTAGTACTTGGGAGGCTGAGACAGGAGGATCGTAAGGTCGTGGCCAGCCTCAGCTACTTAGTGAGGCCCTCTGCAACTTAGTGACGACACCCTGTTTCAAAATAAAGAATAAAAAAATAGGACTGGTGATGTAGCTTGGAGCTAGAATGCCCCTGGGTTCCATCCCTAGTACCTCAATAAGTAAGTAAGTAAATAATGAATGAATAAATAAATAAATAAAATAATACATAAAAAGGACTGGGGGTGTAGCTCCAAGGTAGAAGGCCCCTAGATTCAATCCCCAGTCACCTCCCTGCAAACATACACAGAGTAAGAGAAGGGAGGGGAGGGCAAGAGACAGGAATCTGGTATATTCAAGCCACGTGGAGGTGGGCTACAAGACCATGAGCCATGAGACCCGCTAGATTTCCATCAGAGAACACCCAATACTAAATTTTCTGCAACGTCAGCCTTCTGCACCTCCAAACCTCCCACCAAGTTGCTGCTCACCATAAAGTGTCATGGGAGGGTCTCGCTCTCCCTGTGAGCGTGCAGGAGAGAGACCTCTGCAAGCCAGGAGGAGCCAGGAGGAGCCAGGAGGAGCCAGGAGGGATGGCAAGATGAGCCACACACTGGCCTAATTAATGTGGGTGAAGGTGGAGCTTGAAGGCCAAGGTGACGGGTAAAAACTGGAAGAGGCACCCCTACCCTTTGCTGCAGAAATGCCCAGAAAAACTAGGAAGGATGTGCAATTGCTTGACTCCTTTTTTAGGGAGGATACTGGGGATTGAAAGTCTACCTCTCAGTTGCACCCCCAGCCCTTTTCATTTTGATCTCGGTAAGTTGCTAAGAGTCTCACTAAATTGCTGAGGCTGATCTGGAACCTGCGATCCTCCAGTCCTAGCCTCCCAAATGCTAGGATTACAGGTGTGCCTGGCTGGGCTCCTCTTTAAAGGATCCCCTTCCCCACCTCTCTCCCCCAAAAAAGAAAAAGAAAGAGTCTTTTTTCCCCCTACATGTTTATTTGGACACGTTGAATATTTCAGACACGCAGAAAAATGAAAAGCAGAGTTCCCTGTAAATGCGTCTGTCCTTCACCTGGATCCTCCCATTGTTAACATTGGCCCTTTTACTTCCTCCCGCCTCTCCTCTTTTCTTCTGATAATGTGGAATTAAATTGCACACATCTGACTCTTTGCCCCCAAATAATCAGCACGTATCTCCTCTGAACAAGGACCTTCTCCCACATAAGCATAATTATATAATTATCATGCCCAAGGACGTTAACACGGAGCCAATAATGTTATCTATTGTACCTTTCATATTCAGATTTCCCCAATTGTTCTAAAAATGTCTGTGATAGCTGTTTTATCCCTGTTCAGGATCCACTTAAGGATCGTGCATTGCCTCTAATTGCCAGGCCCCTTCAGTCTCCTTTAATCAGAGTCTTTTGGTTTTTCTTGTAATTGACACTTTTGAAGAGTCTCCTATCAGATATCTCGCAAAACACCCTGCAACCTGAATGTGTCAGGTCGTTTCCTCGTGATTCCATTCATTTCCAACATTTTTGGTGAGAATACCAAGTAGAGGATACGGTGACCTTTTTAGTGCATTATTACCCAGGGAAGCACGTAATGTTGGTTTGTCCTACTTTGGGGTGACTTTACACTTGATCAGGTGATTAGCGTGAGGTGTGCTGCAGTTTTCTTTTGGAAAGTTACCTTTTCCTTTTTGTGATGAATTAAGTAGCCCCACAGTCAGATCCTGAGACTGTGAACACACTCCTGTTTGTTAGGGTTGGAATCTGGAGTATCCTCCCCAAAAGCTCAGGTGTTGAAACCTGGTCTCCAATGTAGCAAGATTCAGAGGTGGGGAAGTTGGGTCCCTGAGAACTCTATTTGTCCCTGGCCCCCTCCTCTTGCTCTCTCTGCTTCCAGCTGCCATGACTTGAACAGTTTCCCTCTACCACACCCTGCCACCAAGACCATTCTTCCTTGGAGCTGGCCCACCATGGACTGAACCCCTGAAAGCATGAGCCAAAGTCAACTTTTCTTTCTCTAGGTTGATCTTGTCGGGAACTTTGGTTACAGCAATGAAAAGCTGACTGATACAACTAGCATATCTGTTACAGATCTCGTCTAGGAGGTTCGAAACTCATTTATTTCTCGAAGGGCTGGGGCTTCTTCAAGTATGGGGCTCACGTGCATGGTCACACAGTGGCCCAGGTGGGTGGTTTACATGAGTGTGACAGCCAGAGTTCATCCGCGGTGGCCCGACTCAGGCCCTTTTGATCAGCTTTCTCCTTTGCTGTCTATCCTTGACCACGGGGACTGGTTTGGATGGCTAGAGAGCTAGTCTTCCACCAACTGGAGAAACTTGATCTCCTGGGACAAGCTGCTAGCCTGCTGGGTCAGCCAGCTGGTTGCCAGGAGTGTGCACACATGTGTGAGCAAGTGTGTGTTATGTGCGTGTGCACACTGGATAGGAGGACAGCTGTGGACTTGGGACTCAGAGGCAGCACATCCTCTCTGTGGCCAGGCGCTGCAGGGTGCTGGGCTCCGGCCTTGGTTTCCATGGCAATGGGCAACCTCCTCCTGTAGTCTGCTCCTCACTGGACCAGCCAACAGCGGTGGGGCCAGGGGCTTTGGGCCAGAGACAGGAGATGGAGAGGGGGCTCCACCAGACCCTTGCTGAGCATCGTGGATGAGGGATGCACCAGATGGCCGACGGATATCTTGCAGATGAGACTTTGGGGCAATTGCTCCCCTCACTGTGCTGTAGAATGGACTTCTCCAGGAACCCCAGGCGCCCCCGACTTCCTGCAAGAATGGACTCTTCCATCGGCAAGGTCTGCAAGAATATCGAGGCGCCAGGGGGACCCAGCACCTTTCCGGTGAATTCAACGGGAGCAGCGAACAGATGCAGAAGTTTGCGTTCCTGATCTGTGACTTTCGCGATCTTGGCCTTCTGTTCGCAAGCATGGTCTGCCTTGCTCTCGAGTCAGCCACTTGAGGTGGTACTATTATTTCTTCCACCATATAGGCCTAGGAACAGCGGCTCAGAGGACTTTGCTAGGGTCACATGGCTAGGATTGGGTGAAGCCAGAAGCGGAACTTAAGGAAGCTAAGAGCATGCGCTGTGAAGACCAGCAGGGCTGCTTCCAAAGCCGGAGGCTCATTAGCAGGGCGATGTCAACAAAGATCAGAGCTAACTGATGGCTGAGGTGGGGCCTCTCCAGGCCCAGGATCTGCTATCAGTTCTACAAGTTCAGATGTCCTATGTTCTCAGTTCACCCAAGGGACTTGACCAAGCCAAGTCCCCAGAGATGAGTGCACCCGTGTGACCAAGCGCCTGCCAGCGAGAAGTGAATATTAAACGATCTATTGGACAGCTGAGAAGTGTTCTTAAAAGAGAGGGGCTGCCAGGCATGGTGGCGCACACCTGTCATCTCCGTGCTTGGGAGGCTGAGGAAGGAGGATTGCAGGTTCTAGACCAGGCTCAGCAACTTAGTGAGAGTCTCAGCAAACTAGTGAGACCCTGTTTCAAAACAAAAAATAAGTAAATAAAATAAAAAGGGCTGAGAGTGTAGCTTGGAGGTAGAATGCCTCTGGGTTCAAGCCTCAGTAAAACACACACACATGCACACACACACACACACACACACGCACACACACACACATTGCCTCTTTTCTCCCTTCTTCCTTCCTGCAACTTAGGATGTAGTTGTGATAGATGACGTGGCAGCAGCCATCTTGAACTAAGAGGCGACCTTGAGGATGGTGGAACCGAAACAGAGAAAGAGCTTGGGTCCCTAGTGACTTGACGGAAAGACCTTATCATCTCCGCACTGTCTGCCTCTGGACTTTTGCACGTGAGCTATAGACCCTTGCGTGTTTGAACCGCTCATTCCTAGGGCTGCAATGCTTACAGCTAAAGATTACTCTTATGCAATGTGTCCGGTGATCAGTTTACAATGAGGAAACAAGTTCTGCCAATGACCTGACTCCTGCTCCTCCGCCATGCGGGACACGGGCCACGAGTAGTCACCGGAGGCTGTGGCTGAGGTGGAATTGGCAGGATTACACCCGATGAGCCGGGTGCACCTGCTGTCTCCTAAGCAACCAGGATACTCAGACTCAGCATCCCTCCTCCTCCCAGGCCAGCCCAGGACCAGAGCCCTGTGTACAACAGGCCAGAGCACAGTGGGTTAGACTCGGCCCTCCAACCCCACGGAGACGCTCTCAGAGTGCCTTCCTGCCCTCCTCATTGGAGGCAGGAGACACCTGGCCTCTTTTCTCTCCCTGAACACTGACCTGCATCAATAAATATGGCACCAGGCGTGGTGGTCCTCACCTGTAATCCCAGTACTTGGGAGGCTGAGGCAGGAAGATCACAGGTTCAAGGCCAGCCTCAGCAACTCAGAGAGACTCTGTTTCAGAATAAGAAATAGAACAGGGCTGGGGGTATAGCTCAAAGATAGAAAGTCCTTGGATTTCATCTCTAGTCCCATAAATAAATAAAACTGGCATGCGGGCCTACATGTTGGATGCTAATCCTGCTGACTTTCAGGGCAACATATCTTGTCTACACCTCAGGCCTCCAGCCCATGAGGCCCTGCCACCATGGACAGGTCATTGGGGATACACTGCAGGTTCCCTTTTCCAAGGTGACTGCTCTACCTCTTAGCTTGTGGCCTTGGGCCGTGACCCACAAGTCCTCTGGCTCCAAAGAGCTAGTTCCCCCTTCTTCTTCTTCGATTCAAACTCTGTGTGTGTGTGTGTGTGTGTGTGTGTGTGTGTGTGTGCGTGCGTGCGTGCGTGTGTGTGTGTGTGTGTGTGTGTAGAGGCGTACAGGCTCACATTTGGGAATATCAACTTGAGAGAAAATTTTACAAGCTCTGTGGGTCATTCGTGCCATTGGTGTGAAGTTGTAAGTGTATCTTCCATATTACAGAAATCCAGGGCTCCATCCATCCGTCCAGCCCAAAGCCCCATCTATTCCCTGAGCTGGCGCGTCGCCAGGGCTCCGTGTTCCAGGCACTTGGCCAGGGTTGGGGATGAAAAGGAAATAAATGAGAGATGGCTCCTTTCCTCCAGGAACCCACGGGTAACCGGGCAATCACACTACAGAGCCGCCCACCTGTGCCGGGAGAAGTCAGGGGCCTGCGGGGCACCCAGGAAGGGTGGCCGCTCCAGCTGGGGACAAGGGGGCCGTGAATGCTGCCATTTGGCCATGTCCTCTGTCCAGTAGCTTGGTTCTTGCTCCCATCAGATCCCTCTGTCCTGAAATACCAGCGCCATTCTTTCGGCCTCGATGGCTTTGAAGAACATCCATTCCTTGTCAGTGCCTCTCTTTTGCTCATCTGTGAAATGGGGGGATCATGGTCCAGGGCTGGTGGAATCTTTATGGGGAAGAAACGAGACTCTATGAAGTCTAAACACACTTAGGCACCCACCATAGGAGGCACTCAGGAAATCCGGTTCTTTCCATTCCGGGCTTCCTTCTTGGCAGGGAAGTTCCCACCAGGCTCCTGGACAGCACCTCCATGGCCGGCTGGCTCTGGCCGCCACACTCCCAGGTAGGGTCACGTCCTATCAATTGCCTGCGTGGCTTCTCGCCTGGACAGGAGAAGCCCCCCTCAGAGGCAGGTGACCCGCTGGCCAGCCCTCCTGCCTGCAGCCCGGGGCCTCTGGCTCTGGAGGAAGCAGCAGTCACAATCAGGGCCTCTTTTCTCCAGCCGCGAGAATGTGGTTGTCACAGTGATGATTCTTCTGTTCCCGGCTCTCCAAGGACACAGCCCGCCTTCCGGGACCCCGCAGGCCCCTGCTTCTGTTTCCCTGAACGCCGCCCGCACACAGGCCTCTGGCTGAGCTCCGCGTGTGCTGGGGTCGGAAACATCACTGGAGGCAGAGGTGCAGCCTGCTGCTCTGAGACCCGGGGCCTCTCTCTATTATGGGGACCGCCCCCCGCCTCTCCCAGGCAGAGGCACCTGTGCACAGGTGGGTCCCGGGATGCTGAGGTATCTTTTTTCTTTTTGGTGCTGAGGTACCTTTTTTCTTTTTGTACTCTGAGCTACACCCCCAGCCCTATTTTACTTTTATTTTGAAACAGGGTCTCTCTCGGCTGATGAGAGTCTCACTATTTGCTGAGGCTGTCTGAAAACCTGTGATCCTCCTATCTTAGCTTCCCAGGTCTGGGATTACAGGAGTACGCCACCACGTCCAGCTTGAGGTATCTGACTCGTTGAAATCTCCTCCTCTAGCCGGGCGTGGTGGCGCATGCTTGTAATCCCAGCATTCAGGAGGCTGAGACTGGAGGATCCGGGTTTGTGCCAGCCTCAGCTACCTAGTGAGGTCCTCCACAACTGAGTGAGACTTGGTTTCAAAATAAAGAACAAAAAATAGGGCTGGGGGTATAGCTCAGAGGTAGAATGCCCCTGAGTTCAATCCCCAGTACTGCAAAAAAAAAAAAAAAAAAAAAAAAAAAAAAAAAAAAA